>JANPWX010018201.1:103246-116102 GCA_024734555.1 Trochalopteron elliotii | reverse complement strand
TGGACTGAAAAACCCAGACGAGCACCGGGATCTTGCACCCGTGGCCCACCAGGCCGGGACTCGGCATTTTTCAGCACTGAAGGGACTGATAAACAGACTCCTGGCACGGACTCTCAGTTTTGCCATCTCTCTTCGGAGCAGCGAGAGGTTTTATTGTTTCATATTATTATTATTGTTATTATTATTATTCATTCTTTATGCTTGTGGGCATTTTGTTTGTTAAATAAATAAGGCTTTTTCCACTCTTCTCTGAGGGAGTTATTTCCCCGGACCGGCTGGGGGGAGGGGCTGTTTGGATTTGCTTTTCAGAGGAACCCCATTCGGAGATTTCCTCCCAAATTTGCCCTAAAGCAGGACACCTTGTTATATATATATACACATACTAGTAAAGAACTGTTATTCCTTTTCCCATATCTTTGCCTGAAAGCCCCTTAATTTCAAAGTTATAATAATTCGGAGGGAAGGGGATCATATTTTCCATTCCAAGGGAGGTTCCCACCTTCCTTCGCAGTCACCTGTCTTTCAAACCAAGACACTGGAAGATTACATTTTGGTAAAGTATTATTTGGAAGCATGGGACCCCAAACCATATTTCTAATAAAGGAGATACATGACTCCTAGACCTGCCTCTAGGATATTTATACACACAGCTCCCATCTTTTTTCATTGGAACAAGTGTTTGACTACTAATAAATAGTAGACTTGTTTCATGGTCTGTGACCTGAAGATTTTGGTTCCCATCAAGTTTTGGCAAATACTTGTTTGGATGTCTCACATATGAAATGTAAGATCATTAAGATGAAACAGCACACAGTCCCACCAATAGCAAGGGGTTTCACAATGATCCAAGAAGCACCTTCTAGTAACTTATCACAGATTTCATTGGATTTGGCCCTTCCAGTGAGCAGATATCTCAAGAAGCTCCAGACAACAGCAACAGAGCCAAAAGGATCATCAATGAAGCCCAGCTATGTAGCCTACCTCCTAACTGTTCCCACTGAGGTCCTCAGATCTGCAGTTCTATTTCCCACAAAACTTTTCTCCTCAGAAAACAAGTGCACAACATAAGTATGAAGCTCCCTTTAAATGAGTCAGGGGAATTAGAGATGAAACAGAAAGAGAAGTACCAAGGCGTCTATTCATTAAGCTACTTTTGCAGTCACTTTTATTTTGTGAATATTCACTATTTTACCCCTCAGAAAGTTACATTATCATCCAAGGAGATAAAGGAATTATTTTGTTGGAATTTCACAGTTCAATAATTAGATAATCAGACTTAAAATTATAGGACTAGGCAAAATATAGGTGTATTAGATGCTGAAATGTAAATATGTTACATAATAGACATATACATTTGTGCTTACAGCAGTGTATGGCCAATATGAAATAGCCAAAGGCAAAAATAAAATCTCATGCACAAAAACTTTATACATGTTCTCAGAATGCAGGATCAAGTTCAGCTCGAATCCAAAGTATAACTGTTTACAAGGTTGAAGAAGCATCATCTACTTTTTTTGTAGCACAGCCTACACGGAACATACCTAATTCATTGGTTAAAGTCTGACAATTAAGTTGCATACTTTCAATCAGCTTGATGTTGGTATAAATGCAGACTAGACTTTGGTATCAAAGTTTAGGTACCTCAGGGTTGTGGTTTAACCCCTGTAGGCAACATATGAACTACTATGAAAAAAAATTAATTATATCACAGACAAAACCAGTACACTGAGCACAAAAAACCCCTTACTTTATATTCTTTTGTTCCACAAAGACTTGGGACAGACTAAAGCATTTAGATTCCATCCTTTGCCATTACCTAAAAGGTTTGTTAGTTTTTTTTGAAAAACTTTGTACTATGTGTTAAGATGAACAGTATAATTTCTAAGGAATGGAACTCACCGAGAATGAGAGCGACTTCTTGATCTCCGCCTTTCCCTAGATCTAGACTGTTTTTTCAGGGGACTTCTGGATCTGCATCTGTCCTTGTGTCTTGAGAGTGATCTGTTGCCAGATCTACTTCTATATGAATAACACCAAAATAAAAATACTTTAATATTGAAACTTCATAAAAATTAGGTCAACCAAGAAGGGAAAAAACCCCACATAAATCTTGTCTCACTGCACAAAATTATATAGCTACACCTCAGTAATATACTGCCTATCAACATTTTTGTAAAAATGGATACTTTAAGCTTCACCAGGTGCATATGCTCTCCTTTGAAACGATGCTCCATTTAAGTAATACTCATGTACTCCTGGTAATAATATCGGACGACAGCAGAGACAACATTTATGTGCTGTGTGACCAGGTGGATGATCTGCTCAGCCTGGAGGCATAGCTTAAAGAGGAAGTGGAGAGGATGAAGAGTATCAGGGAGTGTGTGAGAGAAATAGATTGGTGGAGTCACACCCTTCCATCCCTGAAAAAAATGCAGTGGATGGAAGCTCAGCAAGAGTAGGAGAAGCCCTGACCCTCTCACCATCAGGCAGAAGGAAACCTAAAAGATGGGGGGAATGGAAACAGGTCTCTGCTTGGGAGGTAGGAGAATCCCCTTCCGGCCTCCCTCATGTTCCCAGGTGCCCTTACAGAATAGGTATGAGGCTCTGGAACTCGAGGATCAGGCAGATGATAGTGAAGATGAAGATCTATCTGGGGGGCTGACCAGAACAAGTCAGTCAATGAGATGGATCACAACTATGGGTGGAAAGAAAGAAAGAAAGAAAGAAAGAAAGAAAGAAAGAAAGAAAGAAAGAAAGAAAGAAAGAAAGAAAGAAAGAAAGAAAGAAAGAAAGAAAGAAAGAAAGAAAGAAAGAAGGGTAATTGTAGTGGATGACTCCCTTCTGAAGGGAACCAAGGACCTGGTATGCCAACTGGACCCATCCCACAGGGAAGTTTGCTGCCTTCCTGGGGCCCAGGTAAGGGATATTACCAGAAGACTCCTTGGACTGATTCAGCCCTCATTATTCCCCACTGCTGGCTGCCTAGGTTGGCAGCGATGAGGGTGATGAGAAAAGTCCTAGGGCAATCAAAAAGGACTTCAAAGCATTAGGACAACTGGTTGAAGGGACAGGAGCACAGGTGGTGTTTTCCTCAATTCCTTCAGTAGCAGGGAAGAATGCCAAAAAGAACCCACCTGGTCATCACATGTTTCAAAGATCAGTGCCATCAGTGGAATTTCATCTTTTTCAATCATGAGGTAGTTTATACAACACCAGGCCTGCTGGAAACAGATGGGGTTCACCTGTCTAGCAAGGGCAAAAGGATTCTAGTCTGAGTTGGCAGGGCTGATTGAGAGGGCTTTAAACTAGGTTTGAAGGAGAGAGGGGAAAAGACCGGGCTCAGCAGAGATGAGTTAAGGGGTGACATGACAGTGTTGGGAGTGAAATTGATAGCCCAGCTGTAGTGCATCTAGACCTCACTGACTCTGAAGTGTGCTGGCCACACTGCAACACACTTGCAGTCTTACGGGGACAAGCCATGGACTCCTAAGCTAATAAAAGCAAACAGGGAAACACCAGAAAATCATCTCAAATGAATTAAGGGGTCTTCCTCTAGGAAGGCAACACACCTAACAGACCAGCTGAGGTGCCTCTACACCAATGCACACCACATGGGCAACAAACAGGAGGCATTAGAAGCCACCATGCAGCTAGAAAGCTACAACCTTGTTGCCATTACTGAAGCTTGGTGGGATGAATCCCATGACTGGAGTGCAGCTATCTATGGCTAAAGACTGTTCAGAAGAGACAGAGGAGGAAGGAGAGGCAGATGGGTTGCCTTCTACATCAAGAAGCAGACTGAGTGTGAAAAATTGTCTCTGAAGAACAGCCATGAGCAGGTAAAACAACTTGAACAATGCCCTATTTTGCAAAGCTATCATGCTGCTTTTGGTGTTGAATTATGCTACAGTCAGTCTGACTCATCAATCCCAAAGTTAAGCATCCTCATATGGAGGTGAAGATGTGGCAATATGGTAAAGTATCCTTAGCTAAAAATGCTAAGCTGTCACAGTTGACCTGGAGACATATGACTGACAGTCAATCACTTTATACTATAAAAGTTAAGTCCCACTTTCAAATGGCAGGTTCTTCTAACACACCCTTTCTTGGAGTGTGTATGAAGATTCCTCCCTTGGGTGAGGATGCCCCTCAAGGTTACTCCTCGAGGCTGAAAGAGCCCAGAGTTGTTGGTATGGGTGAGTAACATCAATCTCTACTTAAAAATTGGGTGGGTTTGGTAGCTTTAATATAATTGCTTCAATATAGCACACTATATTATACTAGCAGTTTTAGCTTCTATACTCTGTAGTAAATAATTCTGATTAATATCTTTTTGTCTAATCATTTATCATAATAAATCATTCATTTATAAATATATATATGGTTTGCCATCCTTAATCCCACAGGACAAAGTTGTACACAGGTTCAATTACACCTTTATAATTCTTTAGACTTAAACCATTGACAAAGTCTGGGGCTAAGATTGGATCCAGCCACACTCAGGGTCCTCTCGGAGAAAGTTTAGAAAGCAAGGCAGCCCTTTCTGCACCTTGTGACTCAATGGGAAGGCTTCTCTAATAAACTTTGAAGCTCCCACGACACCTGTGACACCAACATCTGCTGGGAAAGAAGCACAGCAAGCTGTAGGTAATCCAAGAGACTCCTGGAATGCATGGAGGATAACTTCTTGAGCCAGGTAATAGCCTGTTCTGGGGTGACTTTATGATGCTTGTATCTGTTCTGTTTATACTGGATAATAAGTTTTGCATCTTTAAAACTGGATCTGAGAGTGAAGGGGGGGAGAAGGAGAAGTGGTGGAATGTCTGAGGTGGTTGTATTTGAAAACATAGAGATAAGAGTTTTCAGCTTTCTCTCTCACACGGACTGTGGTGTCTGCAGCATGGACGGACAGCGGGAGAGAGCTCTCCTCTGTTTTTTTAGTTAGTTTTTTTAGCTAGATGAGGCAGGGAAGTTCCCTGGACTGTGGCTTTTCTTTTGCTTGGAACTGATCGACCCTGCTCTGGACTGAAGAACCCAGAAAAACACTGGGAGCTCATGCCTGTGGCCCATTGGGCCCGGGACATGACATTTTCCAGCACAGGAGGGACTGATAAGAGACTGAGTGAGCTGAACTACAATCCACGAAAAGAACTTTCTGAATTTGCCATCTCTTCAGAACAGCTGTGGTAATACACCCCACACCCCCAGCAGGTGCTTCCAAATAGGGAAAAAGTTTCAGTTTACCTTTAAACATTTTAGGAAGTTTAACTAGAAAGTTCTGTGTTTTTCTCATTGTAATTGGCTCAGAGCCAGCACAGGAGCATGGATTGGGCTCCGAGAGTGTAACTCAAAGCCTGTTGTTAATTTCATTGGGCCAAGAACCAAAAAGTCCACTTAAACTGTTAAGTACTAAAGAAAGAGAACAAAGAAACTCCAGACTTTTCAAGGTGTTGTAGCAATTAGGAGACTTGTCTCTATACAGTGTTCGGCTTTGCCTTTGTTTTTGTATTATTTTCTTTCCTTATTAAAACCTTTTTGATTTTTCAAGACACACTCGATCATGCCGTCTCGCTAATTGATTTTAGCCACTTCTCTGCAAAGGCTGGACCCTCAGAAATTGATACATTAACACGTGGTTCATAAAATCTGGCCACGTGCTAACCTGTATCAAACAGCAAGAGGTTTTATTGTTTAATATTAGTCTTTTTATGCTTTTGAATACTTTGCTTGTTAAATAAACAGTTTTTTCCACTTTTCTCCAAGGAAATATTTTTCCAAACCAGTTGGGGAAGGGGCCACTTGAATCTGCTTTCTAGAGGAAACCCTTTAGAGGTTTTCTCCCAAATTTGCCCAAAACCAGGACATAGCCCTACCAGAGGGGATGCAATACTGGATCTGTTGGTCACCAATGTAACTGAGCTAATTGGGGACATCAACGTTTGAGGCAGCCAGGGCTGCAGTGATCATACACTGGCAGAGTTCATAGTCCTGAGGGATATGGGTCAGGTAAGGAGCAGTTAGGCCCCTGAACTTTAGGAAAGCAAACTTCCAGCTCTTCAGGGAGACAGTCAGTGGGATCTCCTGGGAGACTGTCTTCAGGCACAAGGGAGTGGAAAAGACCTGTCAGACATTTAAAGAAGCCATCCATAAAGTGCAAGACCTAGTGATCCCCAGGAAAAAGAAGTCAGGCAAGGAAGACAAAAGACCAGCATAGCTGAGTGGGGAACTGCTGGTCAAACTAAAGCGAAAGAAGCAAATGCATAGACAGTTGAAGCTAGGACAGGTGACCTGGGAAGAGTATAGAGACAAAGTACAGTTGTGTAGGGATAGGGTGAGGAAGACCAAGGTGAAGCTGGAACTGAACCTGGCAAAGGACACCAAGAACAACAGAAAGGGATTCTACAGGTATGTCAACCAGAAAAGGAAGGTCAAAGAATGTGTAACCCCCCGATAAACAATACTGGTAAGCTGGTAACAATAGATGAGAGGGCTGAGGTACTCGACAACTTTTTTGCCTCAGTCTTCAATGGCAACCTCTCTTCCCACACCTCTTGAGTGGATGGACAGCAGAATGGGGATTGGGGAGCAAAGTCCCTCTCACTGTAAGAGAAGATCAGGTTCATGACCACATGAGGAACCTGAATGTACATAAGTCTTCCCCCCTACCACAGAAGAGCTTATCTGTTCTATCCATCAGCTGGTGCAATAGCTCCAGGCATTCTCCCCCTCACATGAATTGGTGAGATAACCCAGGCTTGTTCAGTAAGAAGTAATCTCTGACACCAGATGGGATACAATAAACATCTTGCCTTGAGAGCAGGATGTAGGGAGATAAGCTGGAATTTCTGACTGGCATACAATTCATTTTACAAACTATAAAAGCTACACATACTTTCACGAAGTCAGAAGTCTCCTACACACACCCTGGAAACATCTAAGACTTCTCTCAGAAGTTTGGACACAAACTTTGTGGTTACTTTCCCAGGAATTGAGTGAAAGGATTCTATTGTTACTCCATCATCAATTTGGTGGCAAGCTACATTGACTCCCAACCTATACTATTTCTTTGCTAGCTGTAATATAGGTACCTTTTATCATGCACTGTATTTTATCTACTAGTAGTTTTGTTTTATCCTGTGGAGTAAGTAGTCTGTTTAAAGTCTTATGTCTGTTAATATTGTGTCTATTCAATAAATAATTCATTTTAAAATAGACCTAATTGGCCATTCTTAAGAACTTGGGAGTGAGAACCATTTGGGGTACAGGCCGCCTCAAAAAGAGCTACTACCAGAAATCTGAGTCAAAGGAAGGACTTGTCTAAGTACTCATTTCCATTCGTAACAGGGACCTGGCATGACATAAATAGTGTGGAATAAGGGGTGGATACAGTTCTGGTTTCAGGTGGGACAGTTAATTTTCTTCTCAGTAGCTGGTACAGTGCTGTGGTTTGGATTCAGTATGAGAATAATGTTGATAACACACTGATGTTTTGGTTGTTGCTAAGTAGTGCTTACCCTAAGACAAGGACTTCTTCAGTGTCTCATGCTCTGCCAGTGAGGAGGTGCACAATAAACCATGAGGGAGCATAGCTGGGACAGCTGACCTGAACTGGCCAAAGGGATTTTCCATACCATGGAACATCATGTTCAGTGTATAAAGTGGGGGGAGTTGGCCATGAGCTACCAATCAGTGCTTGGGGACAGGCTGGGCATTACTCAGCAGGTGGTGAGCAATTGTATTGTACATCACTTGTTTCTCTTGGGTTTATTCCTCTGTCTCCCTCCCTCTTGTAGTGGTGTGTTTTTGGTTTTATCAGTTTTATGTATGTATTTGTTCCTTGTTTTATATTGTTTTTTATAAGTTGTAATGGTTTGTCCCATGTCACCCATATTTAACCCTTCTTGGTTTTACCCCAACCCTAGTTATGTGTCAATCATAAGTTTTACAGCCCCTGGGTCTTGTCTATCACTTTGAGGCCTCTCCCAAAAGTCTAGAAAGTTCCAGTGAGGGCATCGAGTGATTGGTCAAGACTGGCTGTCTCCCCGCCTGAGTTATTGATTTGTTGTAATATGTGTCATTTACCTGCAGAGCCATGCCCACATGATCCCTGACTTGTCCTTAGTTAAACCCATCCCCGGGTTCCTCCCCCCAATAAAAGATGTTGCATTCGGGTGCTCTTTCTCTTTCTCCTTCGGGCTCCTTCTACTGAGGGGTCTCTGCTGAGGCAGACACCCTGAGCTGATGAATAAAGCCAGTGGTTGAACCTTGAGCAGACTGTCTCCTTCTTTCCTGCTGTCGTTGCTTCACTTCTGCAAGCAAACAAGAACCCATGGGATCGGCAAGGTTCATTCAGCTACCAAACTGTACCCCTTCTTGCCGTGGTGCCAGGGCTGGCCGAGGCAAAGAGACACTGACACCGCGACACCTCTTATTGTAATTACATTTTTTATTGTTGGTTTTGTTAGTATTATTATTAAGTTTTACTTTGTTTTCCTCTTATTAAACTGTTTTTATCTCAGCCATGGGGTTTATCTTTTTCTGATTCTCCTCCCCATCCCACCAGGGAGGGAAGGGTGGAAGTGAACAAGTGGTTGCATGTTACTTAGTTCCTGCCTGGGGTTAAACCACAACACAGCATGTTCTCAAAACTGACAGTAACAGTCATAAAATCACTTATATATATACATATATATATATACATATATACATATATATATAAAACTATCAACAATTGCTAAAGCACAGATTTTCTGCAAGAAAAAGAAATCCAAATTTATCTCATAAAAATCAATTAGATTTGCATCAGTACAAAAAAGCACTGATTACTGCAGTTACACAAAGACTGTTTTTCAGTTATGTCCTGAGTTAGAGAAGATAAACACGCAATAAATAATTGAACAAATGATTATTCTTGCATTACAAAGGCCCCCAATGTTTTGATGTCATTATATAACACTTACTGTGTAACATTATTACAAAACACAGGTACTGGAAAATAGGGAGATGATTACTGACAGCCGGAGCAGATTGTGCCTGACAAATTTAGTGGCCTACCATGGGGTTACAGCAGTGGTGGATGAGGGAAGAGTGACTGATGTCATCTACCAGGACTTGTGCAAAGGTCCCTTGTGAAAATGTTTTTGTAGGTGCTGGGGTCCATCAGTGCTGGTCACTTTTTAAATATCACCTCCTAAGGTCATAGGAGCAGGCAATTTCTAAATGTCAGAAGTCAAGCAGGCCAGGCAGAAGGCCAACTTGGCTGAACAGGAATCTTCTCTTGAAAATAAGGCAAAAAAGGAAGGTGTATGCTGGGTGGAAGCAAGGTCAGGTGACATGGGAAGAGTACAGAGATGGTGCTCGGCACTGTAGGGAGAAAATCTGTGTGGTAAAGCTCAACTGGAGTTGAAGCTGCCAGAACTGTGGGGGAAGATAAAGAGTTTTTTCAAATATAATAATAGCAATAGGCAGTGTAAAAATAACATCGGCCTGTTACAGGACAAGGATGGTCACGTCACAAACAGGGACATGGATAAGGCAGAGGTGTTTAACGCATTCTTTGCCGATGTCATCAACACGGATGATGGACCAATGGGGTCCCAGTGTCCTGAGCTGGACGACCATGACTGCAAGAATGATCAACTCCTAGTCAACCCTGAAATTGCGTGGGATCTGCTGCTCCAGCTGGATCCCTACAAATCTATGGGGCCTGATGGGATTCATTTGAAAATCCTCAAGGAACTGGCTAATGTCATTGCAAAAACTCTCTCGATGATTTTTGAGTGGTCTTGGGAATCTGGAGAGATACCAGCTGACTGAAAGCTGCCGAACATTGTCCCGATTATCAAGGGCAAGAAGAAGGACCACAGAAACTACAGGCCTGTTAGTCTCACTTCAGTGCCTGGTAAAGTTATGAAGATTATTCTGGGAGGTATTGAAAAACACCCAAAAGACAACACAGTCATCGGTCACTGCCAGCATGGTCTCATGACAGGAAAATCCTGCTTATCAAACTTGATTTCCTTTTTTGACAAGGTAACCCACCTCATTGATCAAGGGAAGTCAGTTGATGCAATCTTTTTGGATTTCAGTAGAGTTTTTATACTGCCTCTCACAGAATCCTTCTGGACAAAATGTCCAGCACACAGCTGGATAAACACATCATGTGATGGGTGAGAAACTGGCTCACAGGTTGGGCACAAAGAGTTACAATGAATAGGGTGACATCAGACTGGCAACCTGTCACTGGTGGGATTCCTCAGGGCTCCATCTTAGCCCTGTGCTCTTCAACACCTTCATAAATTACTTGAAAGAAGGACTCAAAGGGATACTAAGCAAGTTTGCAGAGAATACAAAACTGGGAGGAGCTGTTGACTCCCTCAAAGGTGGGGAGGCCCTGCAGAGAGATCTTGACAAATTAGAGGACTGGGCAATCACCAAATGCATGAAGTTTAACAAGGGAAAGTGACAGATTCTGCACCTGGGATGGGAAAACCCTGGATTTATGTACAGACTGGGGAATGAGATGCTGGAAAGCAGTGCAAGGGATAGGGACCTGGGGGTCCTGGTCAATGGAAAGTTGAATATGAGTCAGCAGTGTGCCCTGGCAGTCAGGAGGGCCAACTGTGTCCTGGGGTGCATCAGGCAAAGCATCACCAGCCAGTCAAGGGAGGTGATTGCCCCGCTCTGCTTAGTACTGGTGCAGCCTCATCTTGAATATTGTGTGCAGCTTTGGGGACCACAATACAAGAAAGATAATAAGCTATTAGAGAACATCCAAAGGAGGGCAACAAAGAAGTTGAAGGGCCTTGAGGGGAAGGTCTGTGAGGAGTGGCTGAGGTCTCTTGATCTGTTCAGCCTGGAGGAGACTGAGGGGAGATCTCATCCCAGTCTACAACTTCCTTGTGAGGGGAAGAGGAGGGGCAGACACTGATCTCTTCGCTGTGGTGACCAGTGACAGGACCTGAGGAAACAGCCTGAAGTTTTGTCAGGGGAGGTTTAGGTTGTATATTAGGAAAAGGTTCTTCACCCAAAGGGTGGCTGGACACGGGAACAGGATCCCCAGGGAAGTGGTCACAGTCCCAAGCCTGACAGAGTTTGGACAAGAAGCTTTTGGACAATACTCTCAGGCACAGGGTGTGGTTCTTGGGGATGGTGCTGTGCAGGGCCTGAAGTTGGACTCAGTGATCCTTGTGGGTCATTTCCAACTCAGCATATTCTGTGATTCTGTGATTCTGTGATGTGACGATGGACCACTCGATGGATAAGGAATTGGCTGGATGATCACACTCAAAAGAGTTGCAGTCAACAGCTCAATGCCCAAGTGGAGAGCAGTGACCAGTGGTGATCCTCAGGAGTCAGTATTGGGACTGGCACTGTTTAACATCTTTGTTGGTGACATGGACAGTGAGATCGAGTACACCCTTAGCAAGTTTGCTGACAACAGCAAACTGTGTGGTGCAGTTGACACATTGGATGGAAGGGATGCCAACCAGAGGGACCCTGACAGGCATGAGAGGTGGGCCTGTAAAAACCTCATGAAGTTCAACAAGGCCAAGTGCAAGGTCCTGCACCTGGGTCAGGGCAGTCCCAAGCACAAGTAAAGGCTGAGTGGAGAATGGATTGAGAGCAGCCCTGGAGAGAAGGACTTGGGGGTGTTGGTGGACAAGAAACTTGATATGTCTGTATTGGTTTGGCGCAGCCTAGTTTTTGGCAGCAGGGGGCCACAAAGATGGCTCCTGTGAGAAGCTGCTAGAAGCTTCCCACCATGTCCAACAGAGCCAATGGCTGATGGCTCTGAAGATGGACATGCTGCTGGCCAAAACTGGGTCAATGAGAGAGGTTGGTAACACCTCTGTGATTACATGTTTAAGAAGAAAATCAAAAGTCACAAGTTTTTGCTTGTAGTTATAGAAGAGGAGGAGGTGAGAACATGTGAGAGAAAACAACATGGCAACACCAAGGTCAGTGGAGGAGGGGGAGGAGGTGCTCCAAGTGCCAGAGCTGCGATTTCTCTGCAGGCCATGGTGAAGACCATGGTGAAGCAGGTTGTAACCCTGCAGCCCATGGGTCCACAAAGGATGCAGAGAGATCCACCCACAGCCCGTGAGGGAGTTGCCTATGCTGGAGCAGGTGGATGCCTGGAGGAGGCTGTGATCCAGCGGGATACCAGGTGGAGAGAGAGGGCCCCTACTTCCAGGCTGGAGCAGCCTGTCCTTGGAGGACTGAGCCCCGTGGAAAGAGAGCCACATTGCAACAGTTTTGGGAGGACTGTCTGCCCGTGGGGGGAGTTCACATTGCAGCAGGTGCGGTATGGCTGCTGCTTGTGAGAGTGGACCCATGCCAGAGAAGTTCACGGAGAACTGTCTCCTGTGGGAGGGACCCCACGGTCTCACAGGGGAAGGACTCCACTCATAGAGCAGTGGAAGAAAATCTGTGATGAACTGACCAAAACCTCCATGCCCTGTCTCCCTGCACTGTCAGTGTGAAAGAGGGAGGAGCTGGGAGGGAAAAGGTGTTTTAAGGGCTTATTTTACTTCTCATTATTCTCCTCTGATTCTGTTAGTAATAAGACTCACTTTGCAGTTTATGTTGAGCCTGTTTTGCTCTTGAAATATTTCTCCCGGTCCCTATCTCCCTCATGAAGTGTTCGATAAGTTTTTTCCCTCCTCTGCCCAGCTGTAGCAGGGGAGGGTGAGCGAGCGACTCTCGTGGGTGCCTGGCATTGGGCTAGTGTCAAACTACAACAATGTCTCAGCAATGTGTGCTTGCAGCCCAGACACCCAACCATATCAGAAATAATCTGCATCAAAGGCTGCATCAAAAGGAGCGTGGCCAGCAGGTCGAGGGAGGTGATTCT
>JANPWX010018201.1:50366-90248 GCA_024734555.1 Trochalopteron elliotii | reverse complement strand
ACTCTAAGAGGAGGTAACTCAATATTGAGTTACCTCCTCTTAGAGTTTTAGCCAATTACTTTCCATCAATAAGAAGAAAAGAATATGAGTAGATACAAGTGAAAAAATAACAGTTTACTAAAAAAACCCAAAATAGCAACAGGCAGAAAATAACAGTAATAGTCACTAGTTACAAACCTGCTGGAATCTCACAGACTGCCCAAGAACAAAGAGAAACTCAAAACGGAGGAGTAACACCACCCCCACTCCCCTCCCAAGACGATTCCCTCTGCAGATGACCGCATGTGGAGAGGCAAAGATGGCAGTAGCCCATCCCCTCTATGTCTCCAGTGGTGGCAGCTCCATTGGCAAAATGCAGCTGTCACACTCCAGTGGCTGGAGTTCAGTCAATGTCTAGAACTTGTGGAGGGACTTTGCCGCCTTCTTGGCAGAAGATGGCAGTCAGCTGGGGTAACTCAGACTCCGTGCCTTCCCATTTCGACCGGGCGCTGCTGATGGGCTGGGGCAACCATACAGAGCAGGGCTGTTATGTTCTTCTTGGTGTGATGCTGCAGCTGTAGTCAGGCACTCGTAGAATTTACCTTGAGGTAGTCCAGGACCACAAAACACAGCCTCTTGAAAAAAAAAAAACCTGAAGCACTCCCCTCAAAGAAAAAAGACCAAAAGAAACCCAAAGGGGAGCCTCCACCCAGGCTGCCTCAGCTCTATGGCAAAAGCAAAGAGGCAAGAGAGGCAAGAGACGAGAGAGCTCTGCCTGAGTGCTCTGATTTTAAAAATCCTGGGGCACCCCCCAGCCCCTGCCCTACCATTCCATTTTTTCAGTTGCCAGGTCTTAAAGAGACAGTAACAATTTTGGGCACAGACAGATGTGAAATGCAATAACATTTTGGGTTACCCAGGACATTATCCAGCCCTTATTCCATATCATCTACTCCTGCCCAAATTAATACCTTCCACCTGTACACATATATACATATAAATATTTACAAATACAATTATTATTTCAGTAGCCACTGACTATCCCCCAGGATATGGATTGGATTCATTTGGTCCATGACTGATATAACTGGAGCAGTCCATTCTCTTTGTCCATGGTAGTTCTGACATGCAGTGGCAATGACATTCAGCAACCAGTGTTATGTATGCAATTCAAGATTACAGGCTGTTCTGATCCAAAGTCAAATCCCTCTGAGGTATGCAACGTGTTTCCCCATCCCTCTGCATTGCCCACCAAGTGTAACCAGATCCTTGAGCAAAAACAATCCCATGGATGGGTTTGCCTTTCCTCAAGGCAGGATTAATCCAAACTGTCTTTCCTTGCATACCTCTCATATGCACCACGGGGACTATCTCCATCTCCTGTATGCAGGGATCCTGATTGGGCAGGGCCAGCTCAGTTAGTGGAACATCTGGTGTTGACTAACCAGGTAGCCTTTGCTAAGTGCAGATCCCAATGCTTGAAGGTCCAACAACCCACTGCCTTCAATGTTGTTTTTAACAGTCCATTATATCATTTGACGTTCCCAGTGGCTGGTGCATGACAGGGTATATAATATACCCACTCAATATCGTGCTCTCAAGCCCAGATGTTTATAAGGCTGTTGGAACCCTGGAGGCTGAAAATTTCAGGCTTTCTGAGCTGAGGGGTGCTGAACCTCAAGCAGGCACCACATTTGACTTGAGACCTTGGAACAGGCTTCCGAAGTTGTGTGATAGCACAGGGGTTGTGGGTGTGTAGTTTGAGTGGTGTTGTGTGATCTCAGAGGGTAGAAACTTAGGTTTGGGTTTTGGTATATAGTAATGTGTGTGGGCCAAGATGGAGGATTCAGGGTGTTGTCTGAGTTCTTCTTCACCTTCTTCCGTCTTCTTCATGGATCTGGGTGGCTTTCTCTAATTGGGTGAAAGATGTCTGCATTGCGAACCTGAAAGGGTCACTATTGGGTCAAAAACATAAATAATATAGGTGTCACTTTGGTATTGGGTAATTATCTCTTAAATAGCCTTGGTGAAAGTTAGAGGCTCTCCATTTTGTCTCGTTTCTCTAACTGGCAAGTTGGAGCGCAAGCTGTAAATACTGTAAATAGATAAGATATAATAAACAGCCAAGACCGAACTCAATTCTACATTTCCTGTGTCTTTCATCCTGACCTCGGCCGAGATAAAGCAGGCAGAACTGTTACATAAGGCTATTTGTGAAATGAGTCCCATTGTCTGACTCAGTTCTTTCAGGGGTGCCATGTCACCACAGGACTTGCTTTTCAAAGGCCAAAAAAATGTTCTGGGCAGTGGCGTGAGACATGGGGTTGTCTCCAGCCATCCAGTGGTTGCTTCTACCACTGTAAGCATGTAACTCTTGCCTTGGCAGGTTTGTGGCAGTGTGATGCAATTGATCTGCCAGGCCTCCCCATACTTATATTTAGACCACTGCCCTCAATACCACAGGGGCTTTACTGGCTTGGCATGCTTCATCACAGCTCATATTTCACAGTTATGGATAACCTGGGAGATAGTGTCCATGGTTAAGTTCACCCCTCAGTCACGAGCCCACCTGTACATTACATCTCTTCTCTGATGACATGAGGGATTATGGACCCACTGAGCTAGAAATAACTCACCCTTATGTTGCCAGTCCAGATCTACCTGTGACACCTTGATTTTGGCAGCCTGATCCACCTGTTCATTGTTGCGGTGCTCCTCATTAGCCTGACTCTTAGGTGCATGTGCATCCACATGACAGACTTTCACGGTCACCTGGATAGCAATGTCTTGCCACACTTTGGCAGACAAAGGGATTTCTCTCTGTGCTGCCAGTTGGCCTTTTTCCATCTTTCCAGCCACCCCCATAAAGCATTTGCTACCATCCACAAGTCAGTGTAGAGGTAGAGTGTTGGACACTTCTCTCACTCATCAATGTCCAAAGCCAATTGGACAGCTTTCAGCTCTGCAATCTGACTCCATCCACCTCGGTAGCTTCCGCGACTCACCATGTAGGGCTCCATATAGCTGCTTTTCATTTCCTACTGGTCCCTATGATACAGCAAGATCCATCAATGAAGAGAATCACCTCTCACTCTCCAGTAGCTGGTTATATGGTGGAGCCTCCTCTACATATGTCACCTGCTCTTCTTCCTCTTCAGATGGTAATCCAAAATTCTCACATGTAGGACAGTTTGTGATGATTTCCAAGATCCCAGGGCAATTCAGATTTCCTATACAAGCTCACTGTGGGATGAGAGCAATCTACTTACTCCATGTCGTATCAGTGGCATGATGTGTTGCAGGGACTTTCCTTTTAAACATCCAGCCTAGCACTGGTAGCTGGGGTGCCAGGAGAAGCTGTGCTTTGGTGCCAATCACTTCTGAGGCAGCTCGAACCCCTTCATAGGCTACACGAATCTCTTTTTCAGTTGGGGTGTAGCTGGGCTCAGATCCTTTGAATCCCCAACTCCAGAACCTGAGAGATCGTCCTCGAGTCTCTCCAGGTACATTCTGCCAGAAGCTTCAGGAAAGACCATTCTCCCTGACTGCAGTGTAGAGCTCATTTTTCACATCCTGTTCTGTCCTGATTGGTCCAAGGACTATTGCATGAGGAATCTCCTATTTAATTTGTTCAAAGGCTTGCTGTTGTTCAGGGTCCCACTTGAAATAATTTTTCTTTCATGTCACAAGGTAGAGGGCTTAAAATCTGGCTGTACTCTGGGACATGCATCGTCCAAAACCCCATGATGCCTAGGAAAGACTGTGTTTCCTTCTTGCTGGTCGATGGAGACATAGCAGCTATCTTATTGATCACTTCTGTTGGAATCTGTCTGTGCCTGTCTTGCCATTTTACCCCCAGGAACTCAATTTCCTGGGCAAGTCCCTTGACCTTACTGTGCTTTATGGCAAAACTGGACTTCGGGAGGATTTGGATTATTTTCTCCCCTTTCTCAAAAAATTCTTCTGATGTGTTGCCCCAACCCTCAGGAGTCTTACCACAGAAGGGTCCTCTGAAAAACCAGGCAAGGTGTTCAACTGTCTAATGTCTTCTGTCTCTACAGAAGCTATCCCAAAACCCCACCTGAGGGCCAGCTGAATGGCTTTGAGTTCACCAAGTTGGCTCAATCCACCTTCTCCTTCAGTAACTTCTGCAACCTGTCGTGTGGGACTCCACACAGCTGCTTTCCACTTTTGTTTCATCCCTACAATGCAACAGGAACGGTCAGTGAAAAGAGCATAGTGTGTTTCTTCTGCTGGCAGTTGGTTGTACAGTGGAGCTTCCTCAGCATGTGTCACTTGTTCCTCTTTGCCAGTGAGACCAAACTTTTCACCTTCAGGCCAATTTGTAATTATTTCCAAGATCCCAAGGCGCTTTGGTTTTCTGATACGGGCACGCTGTGTGATGAGAGGAATCCATTTGCTCCATATGGCATTGGTGGCATGGTGGGTAGAGGGAACCTCTGCTTTAAACATCCACCCCAGCACTGGTAGTCGGGGTGCCAAGAGGAGTTGTATTTCAGTGCCTATTACCTCTGAGGCAGCTTGGACTCCTCCATAGGCTGTCAAGATTTCCTTTTCTGTTGGAGTGTAGTTGGCTTCAGACCCTCTGTAGCTTTGACTCCAGAATCCCAGTGGTTGACCCCAAGTCTCACCAGGCACCTTCTGCCAAAGGCTCCAGGACAGACCATGGCTCCCGGCTGCAGAGTAGAGCACGTTCTTCACATCTGGTCCTGTCCTGACTGGGCCAAGGGCCACTGCATGAGCAATCTCCCGCTTGATCTAGGCAAAGGCGTGTTGCTGTTCAGGGCCCCAGTGGAAAGTGTTCTTCTTGCGGGTAACCAGGTAGAGAGGACTCACAATCTGGCTGTACTCAGGAATGTGCATTCTCCAAAAACCTATGGCACCTAGGAAAGCTTGTGTTTCTTTCTTGTTGGTTGGTGGAGACATTGCTGGGATCTTATTGATGACCTCGGTGGGAATCTGATGCCGTCCATCTTCCCACTTAATTCCCAGGAACTGGATCTCTCGAGCAGGTCCCTTAACTTTGCTCTTCTTGATGGCAAAACCGGCTTTCAGGAGAACCTGGATGATCTTTTCTCCTTTCTCAAACACTTCAGGTGCAGTATTCCCCCACACAATGATGTCATCGATGTACTGCAGATGTTCTGGAGCCTCACCCTTTTCTAGTGCAGTCTGAATCAGTCCATGGCAGATGGTAGGACTGTGCTTCCACCCCTGGGGCAATCGGTTCCAGGTGTACTGCACACCCCTCCATGTGAAGGCAAACTGAGGCCTGCATTCTGCTGTCAGAGGAATGGAGAAACATGCATTGGCAATGTCAATAGTGGCATACCACTTCATTGCCTTGGAATCTAGCTCATACTGGAGCTCCAACATGCCCGGCACAGCAGTGCTCAACAGTGGAGTCACTTCATTCAAGGCACGATAGTCCACAGTCAATCTCCATTTTCCTTCAGATTTGAGCACAGGCCAAATGGGGCTGTTGAAGGGTGAGTGGGCCTTGCTGACCACTCCTTGGCTCTCCAGCTCACAGATCATCTTGTGGATGGGAATCACAGCATCTCGAGTTGTTCTGTACTGCCTGTGGTGCACTGTCAAGGTGGCAATTGGTACTTGTTGCTCTTCCCCCTTCAGAAGGCCTAGTGCAGATGGGTTCTCTGACAGTCCAGGCAAGGTGTTCAATTGCTTAATGCTCTCTGCCTCCACAGCAGCTATTCCAAATGCCCACCTGAGTCCCTTTGGGTCTTTGAAATACCTGCTTCGGAGGAAGTCTATGCCCAAAATGCATGGGGCCTCTGGGCCAGTCACAGTAGGATGTTTCTTCCTCTCCTTTCCAGTCAAGCTCACCTCAGCTTCCACCAGGGTCAAAGCATCCTATTGCAAAAACATCCTATTGCAGCATTTTAATATTATGAAGAACTCTTTCAATTGAACTGTGATCTTTTAATAATTTATTAGGAGGTGGATAGCATTGCCAGTGGATCAAATTAATGGGTATAGTGAAGAGACAACAAAAATGAACACAACCAGACCCAGTATTTACCCACTATTTTGCAAACCGAGAATCTTAAATGAACACCCAGGAAAGGTAGTGCATGGTCATCTTGTGATCTACCCTCTAGGCACCACAGCTAAGTCCTCACTGATTTAGCATATGAGAAGACAACATCCACAGATCAGATAGTTCTTGTTCTCTGAACACAGAAAGGCTACTGAGTATAAAGGAAAACCAGAAATCAATTAGAGACTGAATTTTACTTACTGTAGTCAAAGGGGTTGGTGTAGGTATAGGAAGCAACCCTGCACCGGGCATCAGACTTGTCACAGCAGGAGCAGGTACCAATAGAGAAAGGGCTTTGGCTTCATCTGGGATTTTACCTGAAGAAGCAAAGGAAAGCGTTACACAGAGATGGAACACTACACAGATGTTACTCTTTCTATGATTTTACAATTACCTTTGCATTTTAAAAAGTACTAAATAAGAATGTATCTATTTACCAGATCCTTACAAAGAAACAGATATGAACTTTTTTATCCTGCCTCTACTAGGAAAAACAAAAGTGAGGAGAACTTCAAAGACTAGCAATGTCATTAATGGATTGTTATTTTAAAAACTGAATAATGTACACAATTATTTAACACTTGGAGCTATGGGTCACCTGTACTGGAAACTTAATGTTCATGAACCAAACGATATCAAGCATGGACGCTTTCCCAGGGCGGTGTTTTCACGGTGATCGAAAGCTGTTTTACACATGACAACCGTTCGTGTTGGCTGCATCACTAATAGCACACAGAACATCAGATACAGAAAAGAAGAACATTTTTTTAAAGTTTAATCCCCAGAAATGGCAAATAACCAAATCAGTTAAAAAAAGAAAGAAACAAAGTATGTGTTAACTGAAATTCATGAGCTTTTTCACCCTCTGGTGTTACCTACTTTTGATGTAAAAATAAATAAAAATGAAAAAAAATCCTACTGTGACTCCAACACAAGACATACTACAAATGAAGTTGGGAGTGGAGGGAGGGCTGAAAAATTCATATTTGTACTGTCTTACATTCTAGGTCACCTCAGTTTATCTAAAATTTTGATAAATTAGCTTTAAATTTACTGAAATTGAAGAGAATAATAACTGATCAGTTAAGCAAGCTATATTTTCCTCTATTTCCTACTATTTCAACGATATATTTTCCCTGTCATGCGAAAATTTTAAGCAATATCTAATCTGAACTAAACACAGGTTTCATTCAAAGTTAGTTACAATTACACAGCTAAATAAATAATAAAAAAATCTTCAAAAATCAAAAGATGCAATAGTTAATTATAAATGCAATTAAATGTATGTTTTAAATTTGAAATGCAAAGGCATTTAAACTGGTACAAAAACTGAACTGAAAAAATAAAGAAAAGAAGTTCTAATTACATTAGTTATCTATGATTTATCCAAAATTACAGGAGTAACTGTATATATGCTATCCATCAGAGCTGTTTGATATTACCCCATGCACTTTAATAATGTAAATGCTTTTATTTAAACATTGTTTTAAAAGTCAAGGTATATACAAATACCGTGCCAGTGGCTTTTACTGCTTTGGTTCAAACTTTATATGTTTTAACTATAAAGCCCTTAACTTCAGAATTTAAAAATTATTATAAATACTGTTATCAAAACTCAAAATATGATATTATTTTCAAAACACTGTGCAATTTTAGCTATATTTCTGAAAATAAACCCCACAGAAATCATACTACTTAAAAAAATAAAAAGACAAAAGTTGCAAACCTGTTCTACAGATCTGCAGCAAGAACTTGGTTAGAGTTGGGAGATACAAAGGACAAAACAAATATAAACGAAAATTAATTTTTATACAGCATGAGTGGATTAGAAAAGATAAAATAACAGTACTATTCTTTTTTTCTCACACCTTCTATTTAGAGTTATTTTATTTATGTTATGTTTTGAGGCACCTTGCTCCTTAACATGTAACAAACCACTATTTTGCTATCTAAAGGAGAAAAATGGGAAAATTATTAACAATTAAGAGTTAACTGTGCAATTATGTCTTCCAGGGCTTTTATAAAAACATGCATAAATCTGAGTCATCATCACAATGCTGAACACTCTTAACAGGTCTTATTTTGAAGTCAGGCATGCAATGAGAGGTGCACTTGACTTGCCAGACTGCTCATGAGAATCAGGTACCTTGCCTCACATACTGCCTACTATGTAGCTGACTAACAGGCTTCCAAATATACAGTTCCAACAACTGTGTGTGCAAATTAGGCATACAATTATATACCAGTTCTTCTGAAAAACAAAATACTTAAGTTTTCAAATTATTGCTGAGCCAGCATCTTGCAATTAACTAGATACTCATAGAGGTTTCTACAGGATCAACAGACATGGCTCAAGTAAATTCAGAGGCTCCTAAAGTGGCACATCTGCATTGTAATTTAGATCCTTAGTCACTAATATACATAAGCATATGCCTAATTTAAGTATGCACTTAGATACAGCCAATTCAATACACTTAACCAGATAAACGCAAGATATGCTTAAGACGTTTAGCCCTTTTAGATAGGAACTGTTATGCATATGCATAAAACTAAACTGACAGAGTCAAGTTCAGAAATGTACTTAAATACAACTCTAAATTTTAAGCATATGAGTCACCTTACTGAAATAACTGCAATTATTCACTTTTTATTTGCTCAAACATTGCTTAAAGAATCAATTGAACAATTTCAGTTAAATAAACTATTATAGCTCAAAAAAAATGAATAACATACATATATAAAGTTAGCAGCATTATTTCCAGAATACTTTGGTCCCTCAACAACATGTTTAATGTTAAATACAAAATCTAGTTGATCAGTTCCATGCCTCAAAGATCTGTTCATTTATTTTATTCAAGAATGAAGAAAGGTCTATCTCTACAGACAGAACCCTGAAAATTTGCTTGTATTTTCAAATACTGTCTTTTCAAAAGATATCCCTTTCTAGGTTTTAAGTTTTTAAGATCAGGTTAAACTTTTAAACAATTCTATAGAAAATAAACTGTTGAGGGTAAAAAAAAAAACCAAAACCAAAAGCCTGAAATATCTTGCAAATTTACATCCCTGTTCTTTAGACAGTTTTGAAAAACAATATGTAAGGCCAAATAACATCACAAGTTACAGCCTCCGTTAATTTATTTTAAAAGGGGATACAAGCCCACAAAAATTCAACAAAATATGTCAGTAATGACATAACAAATTAGGACACTTTAGTTTAAGAATAATTGTTTTGGTTTTTAAACTCATGGTATTTAAAAGCTGAATGGAAATGAGGCAAATATATTTATTTTCTAATAAGGGAAACAAGCAAAATAAATATGCCACATCTATACCACATCCTTAGAAATATTTATTTGAATGCATAAGTGTTTAGTAAATTAGATTATATGATCATTCATTTATTTATTTATTCTTCACTTTGCAAAGGAATATGGAAGCAAATGTAGATTAGCTCTGTTTTAAATAGAGATACCTTATGCTTCTTCAGAAATGTACAGTTTTCCTAAGTAAGTACTAAAGAGCCCTAGTCAACCTAGTCTGTACCAAAATCCATTTTGTTAAATGCTGAACAGAAATATGTGTTAAGCAGGTACTAATCACAGTATTTTTATCACCATCCATGTGCTCAGAAATTAATTTCTTACTCTTTATACTGAAACTACATGGTTAATCCTCCCATCACCCCAAAACAGCTTCAAAAATAACTAAGTACATTTCTTTTTAAAATACTTTCTTTTTACATTTACTTGAAAGAATTTTAAAAGAATTGTTATTTTTCTACTATTTTAAATCAATGAAAAATGCACACTTACAAATAAAATAATTTCTGTGTGATTCAATTCATGATTCTTATTGGATTTAGCAGCAGAGATTAAAAAGATTACAACTACTTGTAATTACCTCAACTGGCACAGCTAAATCCAACAGAGATCACGAAGCTCTTCCCAGCTACAGTTCTCAGCTTGGTGCATTATGAGAGTCAAGCCAATTGGTCCCAATGCAGCTGGCTGGGAAGAGTAATGCTTGAGGACTAGACACATTCCCTGGTCCAGCACTTCTGTTTTAGGGCTTCTGTTTCACAAGAATAAACATCATTTAGGGATGAGAACTTTCTCAATCACTCCAGCGTGAACTGCCAGGGTTTCTGAGATTGTGAGATGATACTTTTTTTTTAAACTCTTCTTGAAATAATGACCACTGAAGCATGTAAAAGGGCAAAACACACATACATACATACACACAAAACTTTTCAATCTTCCCATGAATAAGTGTTGAAAGAAAATGTGCCTCACAACACATTCCAACAAAAATGTTAGGCTGCATTTGTACTTATGAGTGGTAAACAGTTTTTTCTAAAAATTACAAAAGCAAAAGGATGAAATCTTACTGCCACTGACCTCACTGGAGCAAGGTTTCATCAGAAGCAAACAAATACTTTATGACATTCAATACTCGTACAAGTTCAATATCAGAAATAATTATTTTTAACTCTTCATATTAGATATAAATAGAAAGCCTTCTTTTTAACAGATCATGCAACCTAAAAGTACTCTGCTGAGAAAAGGAAAAATAGCAGAGAAAAAACATAATTTTACTTTGTAAAGTTAATTTCTCCAGAAAGTTTTAACTTTCCTCTTTCAAGATAAGCTCACAAAGCATAACATATGAAAGAACACATCTTAAAACTGATATAGTTTTCACTATTCCAGTCTGACACAATGTGCTCATCTGTTGAATTTAGATGCTTAAATGTATTTCAAACAAAACTTATCCATAATTCCCAGCATAAAACTTAAACATATCCTAAATTCTCTGTATACCATCCACAAGTAGCTTCAGGTCAACTTCAAAATGAAACACTATGAACCCTTTACAAAACATCATTTTTTTCAGAGCTAAATTACCAGTTCACAAGTACAAGGGTAAGGGATTTACCAGAACAAAACAAAAAGGGAAAAAAATTTAAAAGTGAAAATAAAAGAAACAAAGGAAAGGAAGCAAAATAAAAACAGAGACAAGGCATCCATCTTCAGCAGGCCAGACTTCAATCTCATTTCCCCCATGAAGATTTCACTTGGCGGCAGGTTTAGTGGCATGGCAAACAATGCCTAACTCAGGCAAGTGTAACAGGTCTGCCTTGACCAGTCTAGTCATCTAATAATGCACAAATATCACACAGAGAAAACATACAAAACCAAATTAATAGTCAAAATCCATCTAGTAGACAATGTGGACATAAAATTTAGAATTATTAGGGTGGTATCTTTGTTTATCTTTCAACTTTTGTGTTCTCAAACTATAATGTTTAAAGAAAAACCTAATGATACACACAAAAGAAAGTTATATTTTGACAACTTGATAATGTTAATTCATTTACAATTATATTTTTGTTAAATTGTTTATTAAATGTCACAAAATTAACACTGTTTTCATTGTGTAGTGATTCCTTCCTCATACTCTTAATTTACCACTGTTTAAATACACTACAAATTTCAGATTTTATTCTGTTTTTCAAACCAAGTTTTCAGTTTCATTTTACCCCTCCTATATGTTTGATTCAGCACATGAAACATTTTATTGCTGGCACTGTTGGCCACTGATATAATTTAACCTTCCAGTAGAATATAGCCATTGTTATTTTTAAAGCCCATTATACACTCCACTGATTCCATTAACAATTATACATAGTGAATAAAAAAATGTTGCACTATGGTCTCAGAAAGTTAAACCTATATGAATTCACATCTTTGCAAATTAAAATTAGCGATTCTGTTAGAAAGTTACATGGAAACAGCATTCTGACTTTAAAATAGAAATTGACCTCACAACCCAATCACTTGTTCACTTAATTATGTATAAATCTCTGTGGGGTCCAGAATGGTCTGGAACAGTGACAGTTTTTCTGTGATACATTTTCTGAGAAATGCCTAATAAGTCAGCTACAAACAGGGTTGGAACAAGATTTCTCAGAACTGATTTTATTCTCCTTCCCCTCATTGTCTACCATCAAGAGACAGGAAAAGATACCTCTACCTGCCTGTTGTCATATCACATTATGCAGTGATCTCAAAAAAAACACCAGAAAGTGCTGTTCATTCATTAGGTAGCAATCCTTCCTCTCTGGCAGTACTGAACTAGTGTTAAGGTCTTTTCAATGAAATGTAAAACTAAGATTCTGAAGAATTTGCAGTCAATTACTTAAGGGCAGTTCTTCAATAAGGACACTGTTCTGATACATTTTGCCTACCCAAAGCCTCTACAAAGCTTCAAGTGGATACAGCAATATCCTCTGTGGTTTAAGAACAAGTTTCAAAAATAAAACCCAAACGCTCCCCAAACAAACCATAAAAGCAACTAAAAATCTAGGCTTCACAAAGACTTGTCAATATGCCCATGTTAACAAGGCTACAAGAATAGACAGTATACTGTAGGTCATCTAAGAGTCTATGAAATTTTTAAGACTTGTCAGAGTTTGCTAGGAAAACCCCAGACCATCATTGCAGCAGCACTAATCTCTTACTATCTAGATCACGATGTGGCAAACATGCCAAAAAATGACACTCTGGGACCACTGTTAACAAACTCCAAGAAGTCAACAGTATTTTTTGAACCAAAATCTGACTATTGCAGTTATAAAAGTCCTGTTAATAGCAGATATTTCTGGACTTGCTGCAATTGATGGTTCAATCTTTCTAAATATTTTTGTTCATGGCAAAACAGCTACCATGTGAAGTTAGCTTCACTCCATCAACTGGAATACTCTACTCCAAAGAGGCAATCCAGATCCAAATGGGCAAATGCTCAATTCACACAATGAAGTCAATGGGGCTCTGCCTAACTCCAGTGATCTGCCTACAATAAGTAGAGCCATGCTTCATAGAACTGCATTTAAATCTGGGATAGTATACTAACAATAAGAACTACCTTGTATTCAACACATATGTAAAAGCAGGACCTCAAAGCTAGTTAAAGAAACACTTGTAAATTTAGCATTCACCAAGCACTTTATTTTACTAAGAGTTATAAAAATATTTTACACTAGAAGCATTCTGTACAATTGATTGCATTTTTAAAGATATCTAAAATCAAAGAGTACCAGTATGCATAAGAAAGCATTTTTATTGCACACAAAGTAATATTTTTCACAGGAACAAGAAAAAAAAAAAAACCCAAACATTATTTTATTAAATTAGAAGGTAAATATTTATATTCAAACAGCAATTATCATCACAAATGCAAAATACATAAGATTAGATTAATCTAAAATAGTCAAATGCATATATAACATCTACAAGACAAAATCTGAATTTGGTCTAAAAAAATTCAAAAATTAATTACTATATTAAAAAAAAACCCAAAATCAAAACACCACACCAAGGGCAACACATTAAGATCCAAACTGCAGTGTTATCACAGTGCCAGGAAACTGTTTTATCTTTGCAGTGCTCCATTGACTTCAGAGGGAATTCTGTGTGGGAAAAAGTTTGCCAATACAAACCATAATTAAGAGTATTATTTTGCCTTCTTTTCCCACAAAATATGTAATAACAACTGTGGAAAACTGAACTCTCCTAATTTAAATCAACTATTTTTTTCCTAATGCTGGATTTCAATTTAATCTAGATAATTTGGTTTCTTCATTTGATTTTCAATTTTGTTTCAAGGCTTTTTTTTTACAGAAATAAAATAACAGAGCACTGCCTCTTTAGATAGAAAGCTTAAAACAACTAGCAGACAGGACAAAGACCAACATTACAGAAGAATGTCTAAAATACCAACCTTCTGCACAGGGCACAACTATCAAAGCTCTGTCAATAAAAACCGTGTTAGTTAGATGCTGGGCCACACCAACACTTGATGCTTCACGAAACTTAATATAACATACTTTGGAGGAAAAAGTAAGAGGTGTGTTGCTGCAAGATAAAAGGGAAAAAACAACAATTAGCCATATTAAATAAATGTTTGCATATATATTCAATTATTATTTCTTAATTAAAAAAAAGTTTTAGATTTCCTGGAAAAGTTACACAAAAGACAAGTATAGAAATTTATTAATGTGCCTACTTTAAAATTTACTAATTTTTAAACATTTACAAATTTACTAATTTTCCTTGTCACTTAAAAACACATAGTATAGCCTCTCCTTCTTTTTAATAAAAACTTACAGAAGCCAAAAGCCCAAATTAACAAGGCTGATTTTTTTTACAAATCTTGCTAAACAAAAATACATTGCTATTGTAAATAGCATATTTACAGGACACAATTGTCAAATAAACATTTTATAGTTTATATTTTATCCTCCAAATAAACCTTGTTTAAAATCATCAAAGTGTCCAACGGAGGGCCAAGAGGATGGTGAAGGGCCTTGAGGGGAAGCCATATAAGGAGCAGCTGAAGTCACTTGGTCTGTTCAGCCTGAAGAAGACTGAGAGGAGATCTCATCACAGTCTACAACTTCCTTGTGAGGAGGAGGGCCAGACATTGCTCTCTCCTCTGCGGTGACCAGTGACAGGACCTGAGGGAATGGCTTGAAGTTGTGCCAGGGGAGGTTGAGGTTGTATATTAGGAAAAGGTTCTTCACCCAGAAGGTGGTTGGGCACTGGAACAGGCTCCCCAGGGAAGTGGTCACAGCCTCAAGCCTGACAGAGTTCAAGAAGCATTTGAACAATACTCTCAGGTACATGGTGTGATTCTTGGGATGGTCCTGTGCAGGGCTGGGATTTGGACTATGATGAACCTTGTGGGTCCCTTTCAGCTCAGGGTATTCTATAATTCTATGATGATAAGCCCAGTCATTTTTAGTGGATTGTTTGGATATTAGCCCATATTAACTGATACTCTTTCTTAGGCCTTCACAAAAGAAATTTTGTTAAATCATATTAAGATAAAAACACATTCTTGAGAATTCTTACAATTGTTACATCTTAGTTCACTAATGTAACAAAAATCCTTTTTATCATCTTAGTTTGGCAGAGTGTGGTACAGGATAACACTGGAGGAGGTAGGAAGAATTCACTATTAGACTAGAATAAAGAAGGAAATTAAAAATATGTATGTTGGGTAACTTCCTTTTCCATTAGAAAGTACACCAACAGATAGATCAGAAAGCACAATATGCAAACTTTGTAATCTTGATCAAAAACAAAGTTTGCTTTAAAAGATGTGTCCCCTAGTCAAGATTTATACTCTTTACACAACTGGTTTATTTCTTCATATGAAGTACAGGTAAAACATTCAAAACCAGAATACTAAAGGATATTGCTGAAACATCAGCAAGTTCCATTTAAAATAAACATCTATCTTCTAGAAAAGTAGTAAATCATGGAAAATACACTGCCTGAACTGTTTAATCTTGACCCTCTCAACTATAACACTTTCAGAAGTACCAGAAGGAGTTCAAGTTTAGCCCAATGCATCTTGCAGTCCCTCAAATTCCAAGCAGTACTCCCAAAGTTGTTGTATGGAATTAATTAAGCTTCGGTATTTAAATAAAAACTCACAAGTTTTAGGTACATTATTTCATCATATTAATTGCATAAATGAACCCAGAACTTAGTCTGAGGCAGGCAGATTGGTATTTTTCTGGTTACCAGAAAGGTGGATAAAATATCTAGAGAGCTGGTCAACTTCAGAATGGCAAACAGAAA
The DNA here is from genome assembly GCA_024734555.1 of Trochalopteron elliotii. Lineage (NCBI taxonomy): Eukaryota > Metazoa > Chordata > Aves > Passeriformes > Leiothrichidae > Trochalopteron > Trochalopteron elliotii. The sequence goes on along the minus strand of JANPWX010018201.1, from coordinate 74,540 downwards.
CATTTATGATGGAAAATTCTGTGAAAACAGAGACATTGAGGAAGAAAAATAAACAGGGAGGGGGAGAAACATAAATATGAAAGTCAACCTTATGCAATTTATAAAAACATTGCAAGATTACTACATTTCTTCTGTCCATTAGTCTGTCTGTTGTGGACAATGTTTTCCCAGTTTCAAGCTTTCATATTCAGGAAGGAAATATATATATAAAAATGGCTTTTGAGTCATCTGTAAGGTCTTGATTCAGGACACTTTTTATCAGAGCTGACAAAGAGCTATGACTATCTTAGTACTCAGCAGAAATGTTTGCATGCAACTTGTAATATTACATATTCTGAAGAGCCAGACTTTGCTCATCGCAAAGATTTTTTTTTTTTAATGGCCACAGGTTTTTTTTCTTTGTTTTGGGTTGGGGGTACAGAGGCCTGTGTGGGTAAGCTTGAGCGGGAGGGTCTTTTGGTTTTTTCTTGTTGTTTGGGGTTTGATTGTTATTAAATACATACGCCAGTGTTACAACCCAAATGGTTGAAGTCTCCATTGAAGATTCTCTGGTTCAAACTTCTAACATCTCTTAGCTTTTTTGTTTATTGTTTCCATTGGTAACTCAAAAATATAATTCTGTTCCAGGCAGTTACAGGCTCCATAAATAAACCTTATAAATTCCAACAACTATAGAGCCAGTTATGACAAGTGTCGCTTCTATATTTCCCTCTGTATTTCCTGGATTTGTATCACAAAAGCTATCTGAGCAGGTTAAAAAATATTAACATAAGAATACTACTGCAACAAGGCTCTAAAAAAAAGCCTTGCTACAAAGTGTTTTCTGAAAGTTAAGCTAATCATGACATTCACTGGAGAAGTGATGAAAAGGAAAAATTCTCTAATAAGGAGACCACCTCTGCTGAAAACACATCAATGCTGCATCTACATTGAGGGAGACAATTAAGATCCAAAAGTTCTAAAATGCCTCACAGTGACTGAGCCCTCTTCTTTTACAAAGTGGGCCTCCTAAACTTCGCCAGTAGGCTTCGTAAGAAGTCTTTCTTAAAGCAGAAAAGTCCTATTTTGCTTTAATCCCTTTATAATTTTTTTTTTTTGCCAATCCTTTTCAAGGCTGAATTGAGGTAGCCATAGCCTTCTTCCTACCGTTACAAAGCACTGATGCAAAAAAGCAAGTCCTACATCTCTGATTTAAGGTTACTATAATCCAGTCTCTTTAGAAATGCAAGAAAACTCAAAAAGAAAATAAAGATATGAATAGTATTCAGATGTTTCTACCGCTTTTCTTTTCCTTTGTAGGAAGACAGTAACATCCATCCCTCAACAGAACAAAAACCAACCAAAAATTTAAGGATTACCTATTCAGAAATCTACAGTGAAAAATCAAAAAGGCTACAAAATATCCCTCCAAGGGTCCAAATTTTCTCAGGGTGGTGATGGTGGAAAAGACAACAGAAATTAATAACCTGTCAAAATAAGATGCTCTGAAATAATTGTGCAGATCACGTTTAAATAAGGCTCTGTGTATTTTATCTCAAAGGCCTTATCTATACTGCAGCCACTGCAGGATATAACAATATCTAAGAAACACTCGTATTAGCTTCCAAGACAACTCCAGAACACCCAGAAGCAAACAGTATTATAGCAGGGCTTCCAACACCTGATGCAGACATTTTGTGCCTCCCTGCTTTGAAACAATTCATTCTGCAAAAATTCAATTTCCACAAAGCTTTTCAATATTTAACTAATCAAAAATCCTCTTACAGCCACATTTGAAGGCTTATCACTACAAATGTAACTTTAAAGGCTTCTCTGAAACACAGATATCAACTGGGTGACAAACCTAATGCAAAAGCATGGTTTTGCAAATGGCAAACTGAGGAGCACTTGTTAAACAATGACAGCAATTCTCCATTCTCAACATGAGAATTTAGATCTCTACCTAAATCAGGACCATACACAGATATTCAAAATGTCAGGAGTTTTTCCTCACACTTTGATGACAAAATGTCACTGAAGATGACAGAAGTCCCACTAAAGCCACCCTCTTCTACACACAAGTGGCAAATTCACACCAAGGCCCTGATGTAGTAACAACTCATAGGACATAAATTCTCTTACCAAGGCTGTGACTATAATATTATCTTCTGTTCTTGTTAACTGCTTCACCCTATCTAACAATAATTTTCCAAGTCATATTCATATACATCTTTAACTTTATGATATTTAAGTCTTTACCTTCAGAAAAAAAAACCAGATCTCATTTGGTAAAATTAGAAACTTGCAATTCAGTCCTCCTAATTTCCTCAAGATGTAAGCAAAAGGGAAAAATATATATACAAGTAAATAAAAAAAAAGCCAACAACATAGAAATCCCATTTTCTGAAAGGATTTTAAAAGCATCCATTACTTTCATTTCTGCGCAGTTAGGAAAAGAAAAAAAAACCCCACAAATTCTCAGAACATACTTCTCGAGGCTAAAGCTCTGTTTATGGGACAGAGAAGAAGAGGTGACCAAAATGCTTGGCAATAGTAATGAAATGGAATAAAAGAGGTCTTTGAGCACTGAAAGCTACTTACAGCAGTCTATAAGAGACAGGTCTTACAAGGAAATAGTTAGGAATCTCATGAAGTTAAAGTTTCTTGGGCAAGTTTTTGACACCAATTTTAAAGCAATACAGCAGACAATTGCAACATGATAAAATATAAACTCAGCTAGTCTCTTTAAGATTTGATAATCAAATACAAATTACTTAAGAGTAAAATTAGTGGACTTAAAAAAAACCAACCCTCCTCCCACCTTCACGTAACTTGTTTACTGATGTTATTAATCAAATAGGTGCTTTCAATTTTTAGATTAAAATTGCAATGGAAAGTCTTCCAGAGAGCAGAACAGTATATAGTTGTACAGTCAAGTCAAATTTAATTTTTTCTTGAAAAAAAACAGGTAAATACAAGCAGCCACCATTAACACGCATTATGGCCTACTGAAATATGATACACATTCATAGCTTTTCAATAAAAAGAAATATTGTTTTCAGTGTCAATGAAGTCTCACTGACAAGCAGCTAAAATCAGAATGATGACCATATGGAAACTTCTTCAGTACCAAGAGTTTCCTATGCCCTCAATACTGAATCTGAAAGCAACTTATTCACAGTTCACACAGACCTCTTCAGAAAATAACAATAATAACAAAATAGCATCTACTGGCAACTGCCTAAAGTGTGAAAACCTCTCATACACGAGAGACACTTCCTCACAGAGAACTAGGCTTTCAGGAAAATTACAGATACGAAATCCATCCTTCTTAATGGGATGTCTGATTAGCAGTGACCGAAGAAACTGAAGGGCTTTGATGAATGAAGATAAAGCATGAAGTGACAAACTACCAAAGAGCATAGTGTGATTTAGCTCAACATTCATAAAAGTCATCCCAATCAATTCAGTATACAAAATAAAGGACCTTGTCAGAAACTGCTACTTTAAAACCCCAGTCTTAAGGTATTAATTGCTGGGAAAAGTCACTGGCTTCAGGAAGCTCACTTGAAATACTGAAGAGTCATCTTAAAGAACCTGCCTTGTATTTAATGCATTAAAAAACTGAGGTGGTTTCTCTCTCTTCTTCTCCTCCACATTGTGCATCCTTGCAAGAACTTTAAGTGAAGCAATCTAACATTAATGTTTTCTATTTAAGGTATAAGTAATTATATTCAACAATTGAGACCTCCTGTTAGTTTTTTTAAGAAATTCTCTGTTGCACCCTATAAAACCAAGGGATATATTAATGACAGTGATGTCTTTGATGGGTTGCTTGTCAAAAGAATCACCTTGTTGGGGTTTGGGGCTTGACATGGTTTGGGGGCCACAGACCTAGAGGGAGGTTACTGATAATGGACAAGAAGAATGCAGAATTTAGAGATTAAAAGGACATTTGCCCAAGATAAGAAGAAACTAACAAAGCCAATTCATCCACTGTACTGAATGTGCAGTAGCTAATAATGAATTACAAAATACCTTATGCAATCAGCCCTTTTATGAGTAACCAATAGTAGAGTAGTAAACATTGAATATGTAGTAGATGGAATATATCAGATTAACATCATATAAATAATGATCAAGTTCTCTGCTCTATGTGCTAGCTTTGTGGATTTACCACCCAGCACCCACCTTTGTGCAAATATGAAATAAACAAATACCTTGTCTCTGTGTGTGAGATTGTCTTACTGCACATCAGGTGATGAATACCACTTTCAGAGATAATAACAGGAGACTGGAAAAATGTAGAAAATTGCTGAAAGGTAATTTCTCTCTCATGATGCTAGTTCATAGCACAGCCCTATACTTTGTTCTACAATCATTGAAGAGCCTATAGGTACAAGATACATCATCCTCACTCCCCATTAAGTCATAAATCTTCTCTCTTTTTTCATTCAAGTCAGCAGTAAGGTGCTGCACAATTAACTACAGTGGAAGTGTTGTTAAAGGAATTTCCTAAAAGTTGAAATGATCACCTGATCAAATTCACCACTTCTATAAATCTCTTGGATTGCTCTGACAGAGCAAAATATCAGAGAATTGGGAAGAAAAAGATAATTCAAAGCTAAACATGTAATATTGCATCTTCCAAGAATAGGGAAAAATATTTAAAAAATAAATTAAATTACCAAGACCAATACCTCAAAATGGTCCATGTCTTTGACCAAGTTAATTCATAAATACCAGAATGAGATCTATTTCCTTTCAACCAAAAAAAAATTAATAACGACACTACTGAGTACTTAATATAAGATTTTATGTATTAGATTTCAGCAGATTAAGGGATAAAATAGAAGGCTGACAAACATGACAGATTTTGAAGAGGAAGGAAAATTTATACTTTTATTTGGAAGGTCATAATGCTGAATTAGAAAAAGGAGAGTTTATATGATTTATCAAGTGTATATACACATGTACATATACATATAGATGTGTATATATTCTGTTTAATGTTGAGCATAAACAGAACTACAAGTTCATATCTATTAGAAATAAACATGCCCAGCAAAGGCAATGTGATTACAAATATTACAGTAAATCTCCTAACTTGAATGCCCTTTCTTTAATAAATAAAATTATGCATACAGAAGAGAACACAACTTCATCATACTCTGCAAACTCATGCTTGACTAAGTAAAAATATTTTGTGTGTATGCCGAATATTTGCAATACAGAATAAGAGACAAACCAGGCTACAATTCTACACAATGCAACATACAACTTTGTTTCATCACATTGCTTTACCTGGCAATGTGTGCTGGCAGCCCAGAAAGCCAACTGTATCCTGGGCTGCATCAAAAGGAGCGTGGCCAGCAGGTCGAGGGAGGTGATTCTCCCCCTCCACTCTGCTCTTGGGAGACCCCACCTGGAGCAGTGCATCCAGCTCTGGGGTCCCCAGCACAGGAAGGACATAGGCCTGTTGGAGAGAGTCCAGAGGAGGACCATGAAGGTGATCAGAGGGCTGGAACACCTCTCCTATGAAGACAGGCTGAAAGAGTCGAGGCTGAGTTGTTCAGCCTGGAAAAGAGAAGTCTCCAGGGTGACCTTATAGCAGCCTTCTGGTACCTAAAGGGGGCCTACAAGAAAGCTGGGGAGGAATTTTTTACAAGGGCATGTGATGATAGAACAAGGGGGAATGGCTTTAAAATGAAAGAATGTAGGTTTAGATTAGATATTAGGAAGAAATTCTTTACTGTGAGGGTGGTGAGGCACTGAAACAGGTTGCCCAGAGAAGTTGTGAATGCCTCATCCCTGGAAGTGTTCAAGGCCAGGTTGGATGGGGCTTTAAGGAACCTGGTCTAATGGAAGGTGTCCCTGCCCATGGCAGGAGGGTTGGAACTAGATGATCTTTAAGGTCCCTTCCAACCCAAGCCATTCTATGATTCTATTCTCTGATAAATGTATTAAGTGTATTGTGGAACAAGTCCAAAATAAAAACCTAGAAAATTGTGCAAAAATCACCATAAATCTATTAATGTTTAAAACTGTTTTATCTTGACATGAATGGATGCCTACTATACATACTTTATATATGTTAAATCGCATTTAATTTTTCTGAACGTTCCTCATCCAAACCTAGCTAGGTATAATCTAGTAACACGCTAAAATGGACAAACACCATCTTCTTCTGCTTGTTTTTTTACAATGAAATTTTATTCCTGTCTTCTTTGTATTAAAATTGAAGTCTGAATGTAAATGACTCCCCCTGCCCCTTTCTGCTATTCCGATTTAATTTTCATTTATATGTATATATAAAATTGTTTTGAAAGGGTCGGTCTGCCATTCACCTCTTAATACAACAGGTGTTAAGAAAACAATATTTCTTTTCCTCTTCTGTTCCTTCGGCTTGGAAGAAACATTGAGGTTTGCAAAATAACAATATTATCTCTCATTTGAGCGGATCCTTTGCATGCAGTTGACATAATGAGGACAGCTACAATTTAGAGAAACGTGTAATGTCCGTTATTAACTTTCACTTACTGCGAATGTCCCATGGGAAACATTTCTAAGCACAAGCCAGGTACCGTTCCTCTGTTAACAGCTATGCTGACTTCTGTTCGAGTGGCCTTTTCTCGCGGGAAAAAACAGCCCTTCGAACAAAAAAAGCTGGTCCCGCCGGCACGCATCGCCCGAGTGGCGCGGCTAGCCTGCCAGCTAGCCGGGCGGGGGTCAGGCCTGGGGCGCTCTTGCCCGCTCCTGCCCCCTCCCCTTGGAATGAATCCGAGCGAAGAGAAAGGTGGGGCACAGAAAACAGGTTTTCAGGAAAACGGGGGAAACGAGACCTGCACCTAGGAAGCGCTTCGGGGCAGCCTGCGAGCACGCGTCTTGTCAGGCTGTGACTCAGTGCCGACAGCCGCCATCGGGTGACCGCGGCTCTGACCGCCACCGTGAGAATACAGTACTCGCCGTGTTTTACAGGCCGCTCCAGAGATACCGCGACTGCTCCCCTCCTCCGGACCGAGGCCGCCATCTTAGGTCCAGGCATAGCCCCTTTCCCCTAACGTTCCTGCCCCATACAAAGGGGTGGGACCACGTGATAGACACACACCCACGTGCGGGAGACTGATGCCCACTCAAGATGGCACATAGGACCTTCTGCCTCTTCCTTTCCCTCCATCTTCTAGACCCCTTTAAGCCTCTTCCTCATCCTAAATCTCTATTGCTCTGAGGGCCGACGCAGACCCTGCTTACTCCGGGGGATAGAGGCGCAGCTCCTCGATATCTCCCAGGAAGCTGAAGAGAGTCCGCATCTGCTCACTGGTCACAGCCGAGGAGAGGTTCGTGATCTGGATGACAGACGTGGGGCCCGAGGGGAAGCCTAGCGGCACCCCGATCCCTCCACTGTTCATCATGGCGGAGCCTGCACGACTGCTCCGCTCGCGACAGTGCCACACAGTCGGAGAGGCGGGCCCGACGACAGAGAGAAGCGCGTGGCGCCTGCCAGAGCGTCCTAGCATGTGGGCGCTCTAGCGGCGGACTCGACTGCTCCCTGGAGGTGTTTCTGGGCGGGCAGCTGTTCTTCCCGTGCTAGCTAGGGCTCCCGGTGGAGCGGCCGCCCTCGCTCCGCGCCGACGGGACTCCGAGTTCCCCTTAAGAAGGGAGGGAAAAAAAACCTCTCTTCCCTCCTGTGAAAAACGAGGTTCATTTTCTATGTAGATTTTAAGAGATAAGTTTAACAGAAAGTAAGACAATTCGGAGATAGAAAAAAAGCAAAGTACGGCCGGCCGGGTGACTTGGCATTCAGCCAAGTCCACATCTTGCTGTATCAGACACATTCTTTAAATACCCTTTCTATTGCATCAGTCTGTTGAATATTCATATTTTTCCATAAACTATTTTCCATACTCCAGGAACTGTTTTGCATGGTCCTTTCTTGGGTCCCCCTTTTTAGAGCATGCGTGTTTCTTGGCTGTGTCTTCATTATCACCACCAGGTTGGGCCTTGGTCCATACTTTCTTCAGGTGGTAGATGCTGATAGTTGGTGTATCAATAGCAGGGTCTTCTCTACGTGTTCATTGGATGTTATCCCGACCAAACAGACAGTTTAAGCATACTATATCAACTACTACCACTATGCCTAGTTTTCTTTACTAATAACAAAAATAAAAACCTTATATTCTTAATACAATGTTATTATTCATATAGCACACACCTTGCGAAAAGCCAACTTTATAATATATATCTATAACACTCCGGTTTCCCAAGGAGCTACCCAGGCCACCACTACCAAGGCAGGACCGCGTCCCCCCCTCCCCTCCCCCAGCCTCCCTTCACACGCGCTACCCGCCCCAGGCTGCCAGGGGACTGGATCATAGATCCTGCGAGGAGGAGGTCGTATATCGGAGGAAGCAAGCACGACGGCCCTGACGCCGCACGCAGAATAGTTAGATAGTTCCATCATACGTGCACGCAGAATAGTTAGATAGTTCCATCATACGTGGGGAAGGCGCGGCTGCGAGCGCCTAATTCTTGCACGAACAGGGCCTGAGTACCTTGTTAACTGGTTCCCTTGTCCTTTAGCAAAGGAAAAGACTTCTTATTTTAAAACTGGAATACCAAAGAGTCGAGGTACAAAACCTCATCTTTAATAGGTCATGTTTAGCTCTATTAATCGATTTGGCATGAAATTCACTGAATGCTCTGCCAGCAAATTAAAACATGCCCACAGGAAATGGAAGGAAAAATAGATTCCCTTTTTAAGTGCTCATTTGGTAGCCAAGTTCAATAAGAGGCAGTTTAATTACCCTAGGGAGTAAACCCTTGAAAACTTGCTCTATGTTTAAACAAGAAGAGTTGTAATGGAATAAGTTGTTAATGGTTTTGATGTCCAGGTGTTAGAGAGATAAATTACTTGTCGGTAGAATTGCCTTGTTAAGGTTTAGGGCTTGACATGCTTCAATGATCTCAGACCTAGTTAAATATGGGACTGGAAACTAGAGGACATTAATCATAGAAATTAGAAGATATTGATTAAAGGATAGGCATTCGGATGGGGTATATTGCTGCTCTTCAAAGGAAGAGACAGGGCTGTGTGTAAAAACAGCAAGTGATTTATTAAAAATATGGATATTGATTTAATACCAATATCCAACTATGACGGACAAAGACTCTCTAACAGATTAAAGTTAGAAAGTGTATGTTTATTACGATGCCGGGCAGTGTGCGGGATAGCTCCCAAATACACACACGCAATTTACAGATGATCACAGGGTCTTTTTATGTACAGGAGTATTGAATACCCAAAACACAAATGCATATTCATAACTCTGGTACATCCCATTCCCACTTCGTATGGTAATTAGCCAAAAAGCCATTAAGCATGCGTAGTTTGTTCTTTAAAATGGGTCAGTGGTCCTTTTTATGGGGCAGGGTCTCAGAATGATGAAGTAAATGGGTCTTCCTCGCTTTGACTTTTTAACCTTTTAGTGTTATGTGACAACTGAATCCTGTTTTTCCAGGGCTGTTTGATTTATGATTGTGTTCTTGGAGTCTATTGATTAGTCAGAATACATAAACAGGCCTCATGATTTATCAGTTCCTTAAATCCGGCTACTGTTAGTAGAGGGAAGTTTATCTATCTTACCTCAGCAATATCTAGTTTAACTAAAGTCTTTAATTCTTAAAAATTAATGTCTCACAAGGATTAATGCAAAGATGCCTGATAAGGGGGGATGCTTACCAGAACAAAAGACAAGAATACAAGACTACCAGAGACACTGAGATAACGAAGCACCTTGGGCCCCCAGGACCAGATAAATCCGGCCTTAGAGCTTGGACTATGACCAGACGATCAGTGGGCATGCGCAAGGCAGCGAGGTCAGAAGTTCATCTCTGAGGAAGACTATTCTTCTTCATCTCTGAGACCCCCGAGACGACCACCAGAGACACCTGCGCAGGTGCAAAGGATCGATAAGGCAATTAGCATACGGAGCAGAGAGAGGAGGAGCCAAGGAATGAATATGCACAGGTGTATTGCGAAACCTGATGCATATGTAACATTCTAGAGGTTAAAAGAGAATGGGAGTGAGCGAGGGGCTGCGCATGCCTTTGGGAGCTATCCCGCATCGTGCCCAGCGCTGAATAAATCACATACCTACTTTAAAACTCACTTTGTCTCTGAGTTTTAGAGTCTTACCGCGTGTCACTAGGGGGAGGTTAACAAAGCTTGATAAAAAGGATGCACTACTGATAGTGGACACAAAGAATGCAGCATTTATGGGCCGTTAGAACATTTGGCAAAACTCCCAAGATAAAGAAGAAATGAATAAACCCAACTCTGCAACTGTGCTGAAATCAGCACAAACTGGGTAAAAGGTAATTGTTGCAGGGGGAGATTGCAACCACCACCGACTCATGGACCACCGACCCAAAAGAAGAGAGACTGAGCATGCTGACTAATCAGCATGGGAAGGGAGAGAATCATTAACCAATATAAGATAGAATACTAATTAATAAGAGAACCATGTAACTTGTAGCCAATGAACACTAATTCCTTTGTTTGCTGAAATGTATAAGTTGTTAAAAAATTTGATAGTCATCCTGCTGGCTTTGTGCATTTGCTACCCAGCCCCCCTTTCTGCACAGGACTGTAAATAAATCAAATACTTTGACTCAGTGTGTGGATTGGTCTCTTGCACACCAGGTGATAGGATCCATTTTGGGACAAATTTTGTTATAACTTGACTGAGAATTTATACCAATTAAATTTATTTTACCTGGAGTAACAGTTCAAGTTCTCTTTAAAAGTTAAATTGACTGGAGAAAATGAGACTGAGCACTATGCATGTGAGTGATCAGTATTAAGGATCTAACTCCAGTCTTGCTTAGGTATTAAAGAACTTTGTATCTTGGCACTGAAAGACCTAAGGTTACAGACATTAATATTTTACCTTTTAAAATCTTCCATACCCTAGACTTAAACTGACAAAATGGATTTTGAAGGTTGCTTGTGTTCAGCCTCACCTCCAAATCCCTCCAAAATCCCCTGAACTTGTGTTCCCAAACTTCATCTGTTTTGCTCTGATCCTTTTAAGTTCTTTCATGGATTATTTAAACAACTTGCAGTACACCAGAGCAGAGTGAAGCCTGTCTTAACAGCCCTTAACAGGATGCAGGGGGAGAAGTAAAATCAGGGCAGGCTTCCCCAGAAGACATTGTCATGGTTGACCATCACACATTGCTCTTCTTGATGGAGCCCATCCATGCTGTCTGGTTCCCTAAGGGAGCAGAATTATTTCCAGATCAAATTTTGATTCAGTAGCTCTTATACAAAGTAAAATAATTTTAAAAATATTCTTCCCTGTACTGAGCAAAATATTTCCCCCATTAGATTCCCTATATCCTTCTTGCAAAATACTAGCATGTGGTTCTCCACTGAAAAATTGCAACTTAATAGATGAGAAAAAGGTTGAAAATTGCAGATGATTGAAGAGAGAATTAGAATGGCAGAAAGCCAGCAGTCTTTACAATGCTACCGTAACTACCACTATTATGGATAATTCTTTCTAAGTCTATGGCAAAGTACATAATGTTAACAAAACTATTAGTATCACTACACACCATATAAATATAATTCCTGTTGTCTCAGAGTAACTGCTTTCTAATGACACACACTGAGTTTCATTAATATATAGATTAGTTCTGCTGGTTTCTTGCTTTTATCTGTAAATTCAGTATCCTGGGAAATAACTTACCTTAAGAAATATGTAACATGTTGCTAAAATCTTTCAGTGCTTCCTACCACGATAATGGTCTTGAAACCAGTATTCAACCCATCTGATTGTTATTTTTTTAACCTGGCTTAGGTGAGGATTTAGTAAGGACAGGGTACTAAAATCTCTGCTGACTTAGGGGTTTTACCCATACCTCTGAGGGTCCAGCCCGGCAGAGAAGTGGCTAAAATCAATTAGCGAGATGGCATGATCGAGTGTGTCTTGAAAAATCAAAAAGGTTTTAATAAAGAAGGAAAATAATACAAAAACAAAGGCAAAGCGGAGCACAGTATGGAGACAAATCTCCTACTTGCTACAACACCTCAAAAAGCATGGAGTTTCTTTGTTCTCTCACTTTAGTACGGTTGGGGGTTAGGTTTGTTCCTTTTTTTTACTCTAAAGAATTTTTTTCCCCATAAGTTACTAAGGAGACTAAGTGTTGGATACTTAAGAGTACTTGACCAAAACAAAGACGTGGCCAAAGCTCAGAGGGGGAGATAACCGAGTTTTGGGGCAGGTAAAGGAGTGAGCTGGAGGTAGCTTCCCTCACTGTTTTTTTTCGGCGTTCAGGGAGAGAGAAAGGCTGGGTTGCTGCTTGCTGCGAGAGGAGTTTGAAATGAACAGGGCAAGGAGACCTGCTCCTTTTTAATGCCTTTATTGAGGTCAGCTCTTGGTGGGAGCCCAAGGGGTCGCGCACACCGCCGCTGCTCACGATGGATGATGCAAAGGAGGAGGTGTTCAGCTTTGCCTCATAGCAGAGCTGGGGCTTCCATCTTCGTGAGAGTCCCTAGTGTTATAAATTAATTTTAGCCAATCGGATAGAAAGAACAAATTTTATTTTTCCATTTTAAAATCTATCTGGGACAGCCACGAAAAACAACAATCGAATGTAGGGTGAAACAGACAACCGACAGCAGGGCTGCTATCTCGCACTGTTCCACGATTTTCTGATGTTTGGGTCCGGGTTCTTATACTGTATTTTGTGCCTCCCGGCAGCAGAGGTATTGTGTCTTTAGATTCAAACCCAGTCTTTTCACTCAGTGATGAATCTTGAACAGGTTTCCCGGCACTGGAACATGTTTGAAAGGATTTTCTGGGAATCCTCTTTTGGGATGATGATGTCTTCAAATTCAGGGTCCACCCTCGAAATTGGTATCCATGGGTTGATGGTCCAGGTGCCCAAGATTTGATTAGCTCAAGGAGCTACATCCTGGCAAGCCACCCTCCTTTCTGGTGTAAATCAAGGTGTTAACTTGTACATTTACAGTTCACAAAGCATGTCCTGGTATTTGGAAAACGCCTGCCCCATTCCGGGAACCAGGATTAGTCTTACATTTACAGGGTTACAAAAAGTATACATTCTATCATCTACTACATTTATTATAGTTCCTATATTTAATTGCACCAATTTATAGTCATATCTATCACAGTCCTCCACCTCTTTTATTAGTCCATTAAATTCATGTTTATTTCTAATTTTTCTACATTCTATTATTTTATTTCCCCTCCCCATCACCAACTAGTTGAATCTAATACCAATCTTCATCATACCCATCAGACTCCTCTTGTACTTTTTCACAGTACTTTTGGTATGCAATATTTTCCTCCTTTATTTTTTCCTCAAATTTTTCCAGCGCCTCAGCAGCCTGACTTTTCTCCTCCAATTTCATGATCCTGAAGATCTGGCCAGCCTTTCCTCCAGCGAGCTCTGGGTCATTGGGCATGGCTGCTATCTGTATACCTTGGACTACTGAGTGGATCAATCTTATTAAGCAAGGAATTGAACAAAGCAGGAACATTATTCCTGCCATGGAACATAAAATGAAAAACACAACTTTCTTCCACCAAGCCCCTTGCCCAAACAGCTGGTCCCACCATGAAGCCTGGAGAATGGAGTTCCATTTTTGAACTGGCACATAAGCTACCTTTTTTATTTCAGCTGCCAAACCCCTGATAGTTTCTCCATAATCATCAATTTCTATGCAACATTCTGATTCATTGAATTTCCCACAGACCCCTCCTTCCTCGGCTAGTAAATAGCCCAAAGCCAATCTATTTTGATATACAAAGGCTCTCATTTGGGAGTGCTGTTTGGCTAGCAATCCCAGGGCCGCTGAGGCATGGTTTGAGACAATTTCCACCACAGCCTGCAATCTTATCAATCTGTTTAGGAGGTATATGGGAGTTCTGTATCCCCAACTCCCATCATTTGCCCATGTGGCTGGACCATAGTATTCTATGATCCGCTCTGGGGGCCAGTCCTCATCACCCCATTTCTGGCTACCACCAGCCAGAAGTAATTCCTTCCTCAAATCTTTTTTGTGTCCCTCTAGAGTTTCGAAGAGGGACTCCTGATAGATTACTTTCTGATCGAGGCAGTGTGAAGAAGGAAGGCCTAATCATTCCCAATGTACATGAACCTTTCCATTTTCGAGGCAATTCACTATAAGCTTTTTTACCACAGATCCAGTAGATGCCATCAGGGGCTTTCCACTGGGATACCTTCGCAGGTTCCTTCCAGTATTCTCGTAGCCCTTCCAAGGACTGGTAAGGGTTAGCCCCGGAACTCTTATACCAGCAAAGTCCAATAGAATCAAACCATTCACAATTGTCTTTCTTTTCCTGGCTCCAGAACCCTGCAGGGGGTTCAGGCTGCCAAGTCCTGGATTTATCATTTGAATTCACCACCAGGGTAGATATACAGGGGGTGTATCCCACTAGCTCCATGTATTCCTTCCCTTCCTTGCCGATACAAACAGTCCCAATGATCCTTTCATCTAATATCCATCCCTCAGGTCTCTGTATAGTTTTTGAAATTTGGGTGTTACCACATTTTAGAAGTTGTTCTGGGGTTAAACCTCTCACCTTTCCAGGGCCACCTCTCGGCTGATTTTAGGCCTCCACAGATCTAACAATTAGAGAGTCCCACCTCCATGGCGATCTCTTGCATCAAGTCTATGAATAGGTTTTGGTTTAGGGCTGGTAGCCCCCAGTCATATTGTTTTTCTAATTGCTCATAATGTTCGCTAAGAGTCTTCAACCTTTCCTGCTCCATTTTTCTTTTTCTTGCCTCTGCTTCCTTCCTCTTCAGCTCCTGGGTCAACATTTGTACCTTACTTTCTGGGTCTAGCCCTTCCTCATTCTTTGAGAAACAAAAGGTTTCATCAAACTGCAAACAGATTCTTTTGTCATCATTTCTGAAGAGGTCTAGTACTATAGGTTCATTGCCTATGAAAGATTTTGCTTCATGATTCAGATTCTTTCCCATCCAATACATTTTTCCTCCCATAGTACAGATTCCCAATTTACTTTTATTATAACACAGCTTATTGACCTGATAGTATGCCAAAAAAGTGGATTTCTTTTTCCCCCCTATCTAGACCATTCGGTTGCATTGGTCACACACCGAGATAGGTGGTATCTCCTTTATTTCACGTTTGTGCAAAAAGTGACTGGAGGAGATTTTATCCGTGTTTTTGGACAGGCTTTCTCTAGGGTCTACCATGGAGTTGTGGCACACCACCCCCCTTTCCAATTCACAAACTTTGAATTGAGTGCCATTAAGAGAACAATGTTCTTTTGGTTTTCCCCCTTGGCAGTCAAATTGAGCGCGGTATTCTACGGTCTTTACGGTTGCTTGTCCTTTAAATGCCACCATCAGGCACTGTTCACATTCAGAAAGGGGTTTCTGCCTCTGCAGGTTCCCGGGGTTCAACCTGTCCACCTGGCATGCGGCTTGGCTCAAGACTACTAGGATTATGATTCCCCACAGGAATACCCCTCTGCCTTGCCCTTTGGCCATGGGGTTGCCACCCGTGGCGGGGTAAACCATCTTCTCGGCAGCAGGTGTATACTTCAGGGGCTCTAGTAGTCTGAGCTTCAAACCTCTGTTTGTAAACACCCCACCTGGACAATTTGACTGTATCTGACTGGCAAGGTACCTTTGTGGTCCTTCTGCACTCAATTTCTAGAACCTCTGCCCTGGCATCCAATTTCCCTTTTGTCCCCTTTCTGAGTATTAAATACTAGTCTGGGGAACCAAATTCTAGAATCTTGGTGCAGGTTGCAAATGCTAGCAGGCTAATTGTCTCTCTTTGTTCCTCCTCAAAACACTTAGTGCACAGACCCTTTGGTCGATTTCCTCCCCGACAGTGAGTCACCCAAATATGTTTACAGTAAAACACACTTAAAATGTACAAAGGGAAAGCATTCACATTTTGGTTCAGAACAACTTATCTGATTCCCTTCAGTCATTTATGGTGCTGCTGCTGCTGCCTGATCTTCAAGTTTTTGGGAGATGAAGACACCTTCCATTCCAAAGCAGTGTCTGGAGGTTTGACTTTCTTTACTCGTGACGCGTGGGTCTAGCCTTTTTCTGCAGTTCTGATGGCTGTATCTGTGGTGAGAAGAACAACAAAGGGACCTTCCCAAGAGGGACCTCCCTCCAGGTTTTGATTAACACCTTATGCCCAGGTTGTGGCTTGTGGATGGCGAATCTCAAGGGGGCGCTCTGAGGAGTCAGTTCTCTTTTTCGTAGTTCTTGTAAATTTTTGCTAATAGTTATTAGATACAGTTGAATTTGATTATCCTCTATTTGTGGATGTCTGACGGGCATTCCATGCTGGCAAGGCATTCCATACAACATTTCGAATGGTGTCAGTCTGGTTTCTGAGTGAGGCATGGTTCTAATGTTCAGACACTGTACCCAAGACATCTTTGTTTCTAACATTAATTTTGCTAGCTGTGCCTTCAGAGCTTGGTTAATTTTTTTTTACCTGTCCAGAGCTCTGGGGGTGCCATGGGGTGTGATATTGCCATGGGATTCCTAAGGCCTCTGATATTTGTTTAATAATTTTGGAGGTAAAATGTGTACCTTGATCTGAATCTATGTGATTCACTATTCCATATCGTGGAATAATTTCTTCTAGTAATACCTTTGACACTGTTTGAGCCATAGCCCTGGCTTGAGGGAAGGCTTCAACCCAGTGTGTTAATTTATCAACTATTACCAGTTAAAATTTCTATCTTCCTACCTTTGGTAGATCAGTAAAAGTCTACCTGGATTTTCTCAAAGGGCTGGTAGGCGACAGGGCATCCTCCTAAAGCCATTTGTTTTTGATCTGGCCCGATTCACCCGTTGGCATATCATACACCCCTGCACTTCTTGGTTTACCAATTCATATATTCTTTTAGATCCAAAGCATTTTTTTTTTTTAATTGTTCAGCTAGGGCCAGTGAGTTTGCTGATACAGTCTTTTTAACACTTCTCGGGCATAATCCTTTTGCAATAATTCTCTCCCATCAGGTAATTTCCACCCTCTCTCCTCTAATCTCTCGCCTATTTTCTCAAAACCTTCTATTTCCCTTTTGGAAGGATTTTGGGGGAAATTCTTGGACTTCTCCCTCCCTCACTTCAAGGGTACTTTGGCCTCTTTATCTGCCAGGTTGTTACTTCTGGTCTGAAACTGCATACTTACTTGCTGTTCTTTTATTTGAACAATTGAGATTTCCTCTGGCTCCCTGACAGCCTCTAAAATTTGCTTGAGTTTCCCCTCTATGACAGCATACCCTGATTTTCTCTTCCTTTTCACCACCCTTGATGATCCATCTACAAACCATTTTTCTCCATCTCCTCCAAAACTTTCTTTAAAACATGTACTATTTTCAATAAACAAGTACTTTAAACTACGCAGAGGAACATTCTAACATTTTCTCCTTGCAAGACATTTTTAATCTTGAGACTTTTTACTTACATTTACATCCTATTGGGTTCGATGCATGCTTTCAAAATATTTGAATACTTTTTTTAAGAAAATCAAATCTTTGTTCTTTCTGGGATATAATTGTAAATTGAGACATTTCTTGGATCCTAGCTAGCCTTTTTGTATCAAAATGGATTATTTATTACAGGTATAAGAGCAGACTTTGTTTTATGGATTAATTTTTCAAAGGCAGGGAGGGGAAAATCGGGACCCCTAAGCTAAGTCTTTTAGAAACATGGGATGCAAAAAGGGGCTTGGGACTGCCTCTAGGGTGTGGACAGGGGTCTCCTGGTGAGAGCTAGGTGACCTGCGGGGCATCTGGCAGCTCTGCCACGGACCCTGCATTTGGGACAGACAGAATTCCTAAGTTTGCAAGGCAGCCACGGCATCCCTCATGACAGAAATTAGCAAGGCTGTGGGCGGGGAGGGAAAACCCAGCACGAACGCCGCTGGTAGAGCAGCCGGGACCAGGCGAGACAGAGCCCCGCCCGCGCTGGGGCTGGGGCGGGGCCGGGCCGAATGGGAGCACAAGGGAAGGGGGGGAGAGAGAGAGAGAGAGAAGGGGGGGGGAAACTGTTCCAAGAAAGAGGAGAAAAGAAAAAAACCTCGAGAGGAAAACCTTGCATTGATGCCACAGGCAGAGCAACCAAGACTAGGTGAGATAGGACCCCCAGCTGTGCTAGGGTTGGAACAGGGACCGAGCCGAGAGAGAAAAGGATTGCTGCAGCAAGATACAGGTGGGAGCCCCGGGAGTCCGAACTAAAGCAGGAAAAGGAGGGGGGGTGGGCACGACAGACGCTAGGACAGGCACCAGTGAGGCAGCTGACAGTAGCCACGGGGGTGGCTGTGCCTAGCTTCTCTCTCCTCTCTTTTTAACTCATTTTTTCTAAAATTTCCTTTTTTGCTTGCTATGCTTTTCACAGCACTAGTTGCACAGGAGACTCTTTTTCTAAAAATACAAGTAAGGTCCACAACAAACACACACATTTTGCTCACACAAAGATAACAGAAACAGATTAACACTCCTTTGTTTTAACAAGATAACATATTCTTTAGTACTTCTTTTGAGGTTATAAATTTTATCAAGGGATTTTTAGATATTATGGACTTTCCGACCAAAAAGGCCCCTGACACCCCCAGTCCTTCTGAAACCCCCTTTGATTTTCCATCCCTTCACTGCAGTTCCCTTTGAAGTGCCCCCTTCTGCAATAGTAGCTCCCCCTGGGGTTTCGAGCTTCCATTGGGAGTGACGGACTGCCTTCTCTGCGTTGTTTCGCTGTGTCCCGGGAGTGCGGATGGGGAAGCCTGAGCCTGCATGGGCGGTGGCACAGGTACTAAGTATGGGGGAGGGAGATTATCAAGTGGGTCCCACTCCTCCCTCTCAGCCTCTGTTCCCTTTTTAGTTTTTATTGTGAACAACCCAGTCCTAGGTTTTTCCCAGAATCTTGTATACTCTTTCTCCTCATGGTCCTGCAGTTTCTTACTACTCACATACTCACTTAAGCCTCTGCAGGTCCATTTTTTTTTTTTCCTGAAAGTGCCAAACACAGGCCAAATCACATGACTCCTTATCTCTTTCCCTCCCAAACTTTCATGCAATAGTGTATCATTTTCTCTTTAGATTTTCCCTTTCTTTTGGAACAGTCTTCCCAGTGTTCCAGTAACCACCCCAAGGGGCTCTCCAGGGGAATTTCGAGCACCCTGCTCTCCTCCCCTAAAGTAGGTTTTTCTTTGTGGAGCTTGCTCTTTCTCTGCCCCATACTCACCTCTTTAAATTTCCCGTGAAGGACCTCCTTTGTCTTTCCAGACTGAGACCTAGGGGTTTTCCCTGACCCCTTCCCCAAGTGGGTTTGTGTTTTTACCGGATTACTTACCCTTCCAGCAAGCTGAGCCGGGGGTCTTTTCGTCCGGTGATGAACCTTTCCCTCTTGGAATTGCTCCATGGGCTTTTACACAGCCCTTGGTTAAAAAGGTTTACCAGTTCGCGAACTCCAAGGAACGTCATCTTCCCTTTTTAGCGTCCTGTGATTGGTCCCCAAAACCTCCCCATGTTTTGGCTTTACGAGAAAATGAGTTTTATCCCAAAGCGCTTCCCCGTCGGCCAGCCAATTCCCTCGCAGGAGGATGGAAACGCGGTCTTCAGGTCCATACTCGTGTGGTGATAGAAATCACGTCTCACTCACTCACCCAATCACCCCCACTCAACCAGCAATACTTACAGCTCCTTTTCTTGTGTGGTTTCTTTGTGCATGTAGAGTTTTAAGAGTGAAAAAAATTCCGCGGTTTCCTGAAGACCTCCCCAGGTCTTCCCTGAGTTCTGATTTTTCGGATCCGAGATCTCTCTTTTTATTGCGTGGCTTTTACCTAAATTTGTTCGAGATACAATCAGTGCTACGGAATCTCCCACTCTGTCAGGCCACTGAAAAATCAGTGGGGCGCCTCCCGCACACAGGGGCTCCTGCAACACTGGGATTGTATCCGAGTCACGGCACCAATCTGTTATAAATGAATTTTAGCCAATCGGATAAAGAGAATAAATTTTATTTTTCCATTTTAAAATCTATCTGGGACAGCCACGAAAACAACATTCGAATGTTGGGTGAAACAGACGACCAACAGCAGGGCTGCTATCTCGCACTGTTCCACGATTTTCTGTTGTTTGGGTCCGGGTTCTTATACTGTATTTTGTGCCTCCTGGCAGCAGAGGTATTGTGTCTTTAGATTCAAACCCAGTCTTTTCACTCAGTGATGAATCTTGAACAGGTTTCCCGGCACTGGAACATGTTTGAAAGGATTTTCTGGGAATCCTCTTTTGGGATGTTGATTTCTCCAAATTCAGGGTCCACCCTTGAGATTAGTATGGAAGCTTGTACATTTACAGTTCACAAAGCATGTCCTGGTATTTGGAAAACGCCTGCTCCATTCCTGGGACCAGGATTAGTTTTACATTTACAGGGTTACAAAAATATAGATTCTATCATCTACTACATTTATTATAGTTCTTATATTTAATTGCACCAATTTATAATCATATCTATCACACCCAACTTCCATCATTTGCCCATGTGGCTGGACCATAATATTCTATGATCCGTTCTGGGGGCCAATCCTCATTCCCCCACTTCTGGCTTCCCCCAGCCAGGGGTAGTTCTTTCCTCAACTCCCTTTTTTGTCTATCTAGTGTTTCAAAAAGAGGGGCTCCTAATAAATTGCTTTCTGTCAGGGGGAAAGTGAAGAAGGAAGGCCTAATCATTCCCAATGTACATGAACCTTTCCATTTTCGAGGCAATTCACTATAAGCTTTTTTACCACAGATCCAGTAGATGCCATCAGGGGCTTTCCACTGGGATACCTTCGCAGGTTCCTTCCAGTATTCTCGTAGCCCTTCCAAGGACTGGTAAGGGTTAGCCCCGGAACTCTTATACCAGCAAAGTCCAATAGAATCAAACCATTCACAATTGTCTTTCTTTTCCTGGCTCCAGAACCCTGCAGGGGGTTCAGGCTGCCAAGTCCTGGATTTATCATTTGAATTCACCACCAGGGTAGATATACAGGGGGTGTATCCCACTAGCTCCATGTATTCCTTCCCTTCCTTGCTGATACAAACAGTCCCAATGATCCTTTTATCTATTATCCATCCCTCAGGTCTTTGTATAGTTTTTGAAATTTGAGTGTTATCCCATTTTAGAAGTTGTTCCGGAGTTAAACCCTCACCTTTCCAGGGCCACCTCTTGGCTGATTTTAGTCCCCCACACATTCAGCAATTAGAGAGTCCCAGTTCTGTGGTGTTCTCCTGCATTAAATCTCTGAATAGGTTTTCGTTTGGGGCTGGTAGCCCCAAATCATTATATTGTTTTTCCAATTGCTCATAGTGTTCACTAAGGGTCTTTAACCTTTCCTGCTCCATTTTCCTTTTTCTTGCCTCTGCTTCTTGTCTTTTTAATTCCTGAGTCCGCATCTGTAGCTTACTCTTGGGGTCTAATCCTTCCTCATTCTTTGAGAAGCAAAAGGTTTCATCAAACTGCAAACAGATTCTGTTATCATCATTCTTGAGGAGGTCTAGTACTATGGGTTTGTTGCCTATAAAGGATTTTGCTTCATGATTTAGATTCTTCCCCACCCAATACATTTTTCTTCCCATAGTACAGATTTCCAATTTATTTTTATCATAACACAGTCTATTGACCTGATAGTATGCCAGAAAGGTGGATTTCTTTTTTCCTCCTACCCATACCGTCCGATTATATTGATCACACACTGGGATAGGTGGTATTTCCCTTATTTCTCACTTGTGCAAAGAGTGAGTGGAGGAGCTCTCATCCTTGTTTTTTGGCAGGCCACCCCTAGGGTTTGCCGTCAGGTTGTGACACACCACCCCCCTTTCCAATTCACAAACTTTGAATTGAGTGCCATTAAAAGAACAATACCCTTTTGGTTTTCCCCCCTTGGCAATCGAATTGAGCACGGTATTCTATGGTCTTTGAGGTCGTTTGTCCTTTCAGTGCCACCTGCAGGCACTGTTCGCATTCATTATGGGGTTTCTGCCTCTGCGGGTTCCCGGGGTCCGACCCTTCCGCTCGGCATGCGGCTTGGCTCAGGACTACTAGGATTACGATTCCCCACAGGAATACCCCTCTGCCTTGCCCTTCGCCCGCGGGGGAGTAATCCAGCGGCAGGGTAAATCATCTTCTCGTCAGCAGGCGTATGCTTCAGGGGTTTCAATAGTCCGAGCTGCAAACCTTTGTTTATAAGCACCCCACCTGGACAATTTGACTGTATCTGACCGGCAAGGTACCTTTGTGGTCCTTCTGCACTCAGTTACCAGAACCTCTGCCCTGGCATCCAGTTTCCCTTTTGTCCCCTTTTTGTATATTAAATACCAATCTGGAGAATTCAATTCCAGAATCCCGGTACTAGTGGCAAACACTAGAAGGCTGCTTGTCTCTTTTTGTTCCTCCTCCAAACGCTTAGTGCACAATCCCTTTGGCCACCTCCCCCCTTGACAGTGAGCTACCCAGATCTGTTTACAATATACACACTGAAAATGTATAAACGGAAAACATTCACAGTCTGGCACGGTGCAACTTATCTGGTCCTCTTCGGTCATTTAGGTTGCCGCTGCAGTCTGATCTTCAAGTCCCCAGGTGAGGAGGACACCTTCCACTCTGGAGTAGTGTGGGAGGGTTCAACCTACTTTATCCGTGAGGTGTGGGTCCAACCTTTCTCTGCAGTCCTGATTGCTGTATCTGTGGTGAGAAGGACGATAAAAGGACCTTCCCAATGTGGTGCCAGAGGGACCTCCCTCCAGATTTTGACCAATACCTTATCCCGAGGATTTATTTGGTGAATAGCAAACCCCAAGGGGGCGCTCTGAGGGATCAGCCCTCTTTTTTGGAAATCCTGTAGGTTCTGGTTAATAGTTATTAAGCAGGGTTGTATTTGATTGTCCTCTACTCAAGGATGTCCCACAGGCATTCCATGCTGGTACGGCATCCCGTACAGCATCTCGAACGGAGACAGTCCAGTTTCTGAGTGAGGCATGGTCCTAATATTTAACAAGGCTAGAGGAAGACACTGTACCCAGGACATTTTTGTTTCTAGCATTAATTTTGCCAGTTGTGCTTTTAGAGTTTGATTCATCCTTTCTACTTGCCCTGAGCTCTGGGGGTGCCATGGGGTATGATACTGCCAGCAGATTCCTAGGGCTTCTGAAATTTGTTTAATAATTTTTGAAGTGAAGTGAGTACCTTGATCAGAGTCTATGTGATTCACCACCCCGTATCGTGGGATGATTTCTTCCAATAACACTTTTGCCACCGTTTGAACTGTAGCCCTCGCCCGGGGGAAGGCTTCAACCCAGTGTGTTAGTCTATCAACTATTTGCCAATAAGAACTTTTTCTCCCTATTTTTGGTAGGTCGATAAAATCCACCTGAATTCTTTCAAATGGTCTGTAGGCGACAGGGCCTCCCCCTAAGACCGTCTGTTTGAATTTCACCCGGTTTATCCTTTGGCATATCATACACCCTTGTACCTCTTGTTTTGCTAGCTCATATATACCTTTACATCCGAAGAACTTTAAAAATTGTTCTGCCAATGCTTGGGACCCCCAGTGAGTCTGCTGATGTAGTTTTCCTAGAATTTTTTTGGCATGTTCCTTTGGCAACAGTTCCCTCCCATCTGGTAATCTCCATTTCCTCTCCTCCAGTCTTCCCCTTATTTTCTCGAATTCCTCGATCTCTTTTTGAGAGGGATTCGGGAGGAATTCCTGGGTCTCCTTTTCCCTGATTTCAGGGGTGCTTACTGTGAGAAGTGCTGCCCTCTTTGCCTCCTGGTCTGCTAGGTTGTTTCCCCTGGTCTGAAACTGCATACTTACTTGCTGTTCTTTTATTTGAACAATTGAGATTTCCTCTGGCTCCCTGACAGCCTCTAAAATTTGCTTGAGTTTCCATCTATGATAGCATA
Organism: Trochalopteron elliotii; assembly: GCA_024734555.1. NCBI lineage: Eukaryota > Metazoa > Chordata > Aves > Passeriformes > Leiothrichidae > Trochalopteron > Trochalopteron elliotii. Next base: position 50,564 of record JANPWX010018201.1, on the reverse strand, counting down.
CCCTGATTTTCTCTTCCCTTCCACCACCCTTGATGATCCATCTACAAACCATTTTTCTCCATCTTCGAGTTCTTCCTCTTCCAAATCTGGCTGTAATAGATGTGATTATAAATTCGTGCAATTAAAACATAGAAGGAAGTTATAGCAAATGATAGAATGTATATTTTCTATAACCCTGTGAGTATAAAAAGTAACCTT
>JANPWX010018201.1:30794-45516 GCA_024734555.1 Trochalopteron elliotii | reverse complement strand
CGATCAACATAGTAAGCGGGGGAAGGGGAGGGAGATTATCAAGTGGGTCCCACTCCTCCCTCTGAGCCTCTGTTCCCTTTTTAGTTTTTATTGTGAACAACCCAGTCCTAGGTTTTTCCCAGAATCTTGTATACTTTCTCCTCATGGTCCTGCAGTTTCTTACTATTCACATATTTACTTAAGCCTCTGCAGGTCCATTTTTTTTTTTTTTTTGAAAGTGCCGAACACAGGCCAAATCACATGACTCCTTATCTCTTTCCCTCCCAAACTTTCATGCAATAGTGTATCATTTTCTCTTTAGATTTTCCCTTTCTTTTGGAACAGTCTTCTTAGTGCTCCAACATCCACCCCCAATGGGCTCATCCAGGGGAATTTCGAGCACACTGCTCTCCTCCCCCACAGTGTGTTTTTCCTGAATCTCCTTGCGGGGTTTGCTCTTTCTCTGCCCCATACTCACCTCTTTAAATTTCCCGTGAAGGACCTCCTTTGTCTTTCCAGACTGAGACCTAGGGGTTTTCCCTGACCCCTTCCCCAAGTGGGTTTGTGTTTTTACCGGATTACTTACCCTTCCAGCGAGCTGAGCTGAGGGTCTTTTAGTCCGGCGATGAACCTTTCCCTCTTGGATGTTTTCCGTGGGCTTCTACACAGCCCTGAGCTAAAAAGGTTTACCAGTTCGCGAACTCCGAGGAATGTCTCCTTCCCTTTTTAGCGTCCTGTGATTGGTCCCCAAAACCTCCCCATGTTTTGGCTTTACGAGAAAATGAGTTTTATCCCAAAGCGCTTCCCCGTCGGCCAGCCAATTCCCTCGCGGGAGGATGGAAACGCGGTCTTCAGGTCCAAACATGGTTTGTGATAAATCACGTCTCATTCACTCGCCCAATTACTCCCACTCAACCAACAATACTTACAGCTCCTTTTCTTGCGTGGATTCTTTGTGCATGTAGAGTTTTAAGAGTGAAAAAAATTCCGCGGTTTCCTGAAGACCTCCCCAGGTCTTCCCTGAGTTCTGATTTTTCGGATCCGAGATCTCTCTTTTTATTGCGTGGCTTTTACCTAAATTTGTTCGAGATACAATCAGTGCTACGGAATCTCCCACTCTGTCAGGCCACTGAAAAATCAGTGGGGCACCTCCCGCACACAGGGGCTCCTGCAACACTGGGATTGTATCCGAGTCACGGCACCAATCTGTTATAAATGAATTTTAGCCAATCGGATAAAGAGAATAAATTTTATTTTTCCATTTTAAAATCTATCTGGGACAGCCACGAAAACAACATTCGAATGTTGGGTGAAACAGACGACCAACAGCAGGGCTGCTATCTCTCACTGTTCCACGATTTTCTGTTGTTTGGGTCCGGGTTCTTATACTGTATTTTGTGCCTCCTGGCAGCAGAGGTATTGTGTCTTTAGATTCAAACCCAGTCTTTTCACTCAGTGATGAATCTTGAACAGGTTTCCTGGCACTGGAACATGTTTGAAAGGATTTTCTGGGAATCCTCTTTTGGGATGTTGATTTCTCCAAATTCAGAGTCCACTCTTGAGATTAGTATCGATGAGTTGATGGTCCAGATGTGCAAGATCTGATTAACTCAAGGAGCCACCCTCCTTTTTGGTGTAAATCAAGGTGTTAACTTGTCCATTCACCGTTCACAAAGTGTGTCCTGGTATTTGGAAACCGCCCTCTCCATTCCAGGGACCAGGATCAGCTTTACATTTTCAGGGTTACAAAAATATACATTCTATCTACTACATTTATTACATCTCCTATATTTAATTGCATTACCATCATATCTATCACACTAGGAAGACATTGGCTTGTTGAAAAGTCTAAGGTAGTCATGCAGAGAGGGTGCTGTTCAACTCATGGTGACAAGACACAGAGCCCCAGCAGGTAGCCTGATGTTTTTCCCTACTCACTGATGTAGTTTGGAGTCCTGTCTGGGCCATGGCTCGCTAGCTCTAGGGGTTTTTAGGTGTCAATCCCACTTCCGCTGGGTGCTAAGGCCCATGGGAGTTCTCCTTATTTGCATGCTGGGTGGTATCATCGGTTGCCATGCGGGGAGCAGCAGAGGCAATTACCCGACGGGAACGGGAAGGATACAGTGACAAAGAAAGGGGTACGAGGTAATTGGCATTTAACCGAGAAGGCACTTTACAGTAACAACACTCAACTGAGTTCAGGAACTTGTATTTTATTCCTGACTGAATTCACTGTCGCTGGAGGGGTCCAGTCCTGGGAAATCTACCATCATCTGCTTGCCTGCTCTGGAATTCTGAGCTCCTCTGCTCGAGCTGGGCCAGCCCTGCCCCACCGTCACAGCTTCTTCAGCACTGCTCCTCTTGTTGCAGTGTGACCCTGCACCCCCCTGCCCTGCCGGGACATCCTGCCATCCCAGCTACCAGCCTGGGACTTTCCACTGTTCCAGCCTGGTGCTCTGAGGATCCTGCAGGGGCACCGAGACTAAACTGCCCTGGGTTTTTGTGAAGCAAAGCCCTCAAGGTTCTTGGTACTGTTCTGTTATTAATGCTGTAGTTGTTTTTTGTTATACATACTAGTAAAGAACTGCTATTTCTATCCCCAAATCTTTGCCTGAAAGCAGCCTCTAACTGCAAGTTTATAATTGGAAAAAAAAAGGGGGGGGGCGGGGAGGGTGGTTTACATTCTCCATTCCAAGGGAAACTCCAGCTTTCCCTGGCAGATACCTGTCTTCTCAAACCAAGTACTTAACAGTTTAGGTGGGCTTTTTGGCCCTTGGCCCAATGAGATGAACAACAGGCTTTGAGTTACATTCCCGGTGCCCAATCCATGCTTTAGTGCTGGCTCTGAGGCAATTACAATGAGAAAAATCACAAAACTTTCCAGTTAAACTTCCTAAGATGTCTAAAGGTAAACTGAAACTCTTTCCCTATTTGGAAGCACTTGCTGGAGGTGTGAGGTGCATTACCACATTGACTTTTTTTCTGTGGCAGCACAATCTGCCATTGAGCTTTCTAATAGGTTTATTAGGTTTATTATAAATCAGAGGCACCAATTCTCTCAGGTTGTGAATCTTCTTAATTACTAATTTTGTTGCTTGTCTTGTGTAACAATTGTTCTGGGAGAAGCATAAACGATGAAGTCCGCTTTCTTATAGACTTGCATCCTACAAGCCTGTCACCTTCACTGGGGTCCTTTTCTGATCCCTTTTGCCACCCCAGGAGGTCCGAGCAGGTATAAGTGCCATCAGCTGTAGCAATGGAGGAACAAAGACACGGACCCCCTTGTGCATGCAAAGGAAACCACTTTATTGAAGACGTTACCCCCCTTTTATAGCTTTAATCTCAACCAGACAAAACCAAAACATAACAGGAGAAGGGCACCCAGTGGCTGGTTCAGCTGCAGTGTGCTGTCCATGAGTCATAACTATCACCCCCCAACCAACTTCTAACCATCCAACCTGCAGCTGTGCCTTCCTACAGGGCTTTCTGGTAAACATAAGCTTTAATAACTTTAACAATTACAACCCCATATCCTACAATCAGCCTCACCACTTTTGATGCCCCTGAGTACCACTTACCAAGAGGCAGCTGACAGAAGAGCATATTTTTGGTACTAAGCCCATACATCAAGCTCGAGTCATAGAATCATAGAATGGCTGGGGTTGGGAGGATCCATAAGTTTTAGCTTTCATGCTTTTCAGATTCTGTGCTGCCTAGGGGTGTAGTTCTGAGTCTCTTATTAAGTGCTAGTAAGCTCTCTTCACAGAGTAGGTAGAAAAAACAAATCCTTTTCCCCGCTGAAGACCAAGGACAATGAGTACAACTTTCAGGCCCAAAAGCATAAACAACAGTGGACTGAAAAGACAAAACAAGAAGGATGGGACTTCACAACCTGAAACTGTAATTGGACAATTAAACCCCAATATGCAAATGGACCAAAACTTATGTAGGACCTCATGACCAGTCATCCATTTTGTGACCATTTTAAGTTCACCTTGGGTGTAGCCCTGGTCAGGCTCTTGTGCTGCCCAAGGTGTACCCTTAAAGGTCTTTCGATAAATATCTACTTTATTCTTTTGCTCTGTCCAGTCTCTGTTCCAGGTCAGCCTTCCCAAGGCATCATAAAGATCATTCCATTCCATCCCCCTTGCCATGTCCAGGGAACCTTCCATTAGACCAGGTTGAGCAGAGCTCCATTCAACCTGGCCTTGAACACTTCCAGGGATGGGGCAGCAATAGCTTCTCTGGGCAAACTGCACCAGTGTTTTACCACCCTTTGAGTAAAGAGTCATTAAGTTCCTGTTGAAGTCTTTTGATCAGTGAGGGCACTGCACCCAAGAACTGATTTCTATTAAACTCATGATGACTTCCTTTATTTGAGATCCTTAATCTCTTGACAAATTTGCTTAGAATTCACCAAAATGCAATAGCTGCCATAGAGGGTTTAAAAGACAGTCAGATGGGATGATCCAAGTTAAAAATACAAAATGGCATAAACTGCCATGAAAGATGAATTCATACTGGGATTTTGATCTAGGGCCTAAATTTTTGGGTTTAAAAACTTTTACCATTTTTGTATCTGGCCATTCTGGTAGTCAATGAAATCTTTAATTCTGTGCTCAGTTTTGTCACAGCTGGTCTTTAGATAAGACAAAATAAATCTGGTCATGGCATTTCCAGTTCAGCTGACCTGGCTTGTTCCTGAAGTTCCTAGGTGAATAAGAGAGCTTGTGCAAAGACCTCAGCCAATCATAGTCAGTCCAGAGAGCAGACATATCACTGGTCAAGGATCTGGCAAGACTCAGACCAATCAGTGTCTAGAGCCGGGAGTTTTTAACTTCCTATATAAGATGGTTTCAAACAATAAAACAGGCTGTTTGTCTCATGATCAAGAGGACTAGAGTCATGTTTTCTGTCTCCCTACCCAGGACTGTCTTGGTCACCCCAGGACAAGGACCAAGCAGGGTCAGTGCTCCAGTGTCCCGCAGTTTAGAAATAGCTATAATTTCACTTCTAAAAACCAACGGACCCAGGAAAGCAGATTACAAAAAGAAGCCCTCTGGTGTCCATTGATACAGGTTAACACGTGGTCAGAGTGTAATGAACCATGTGTAAATGTATCAATCTCGGAGGGTTCAGCCTTTGCAGAGAAGTGGCTAAAATTAATTAGCGAGACTGCTCTTCAGAGGTGTCTTGTAAAGCAAAAGGTTTTATAAAGAAAAATAACAAAATAACAAATGTTACAGAAAACAAGAGATAAGCTGCACACAGGTGTCTGAGAAAACTTCTGACACCCTGCTAAAACACTCCAAAAAGCCCTTTCCTTTCTTTTGTGCTCCTTCCTAAATACTGAATGTTTTAGGAGGGACAATCTAGCTTGCAACCAATAGAGATACAGGGTTTGAAGAACGGTGATAAGGTCCAATAGATGCTTCTCTCTTGACCCTGAGCCAATTACTGCCAGGAGGGTATGGAAAAATCTAGGTAAACTTCCTAAAATGTCTAGAGGTAAACTGAAACTCTTTCCCTATTTGGAAACACCTGCTGGGGGTGTGGGAAATGCATTCCAACAGTCCATCAGTCTTTTGAGTTCTGAATCTGCTGGATGAGCAGCACATCCCCTCACTGGAACAGTGACTCTTTCAGTGGTTGTATTATATTTTGTATAGCAGAGCTGAGACTTCTACAGCGCTGTCCTGTCCCGTCCCTAGGCTTGGTGTGGACTTTGGGGAGAGAAATGCTGGATATTGTGGATCTGGTGCTATAGATATAATGAGTAGTATTCTTTGGGGGCAGGTGTTAGCCAGGACTAGGGAGCAATACCATTTTCCCCCACTGTATTAGTGAGACCATTGTTTTGTTACATATTATAGTCTATGGAAATTGAATTGCTTTCTATTTTCTATGACTCACTGAAGTACCAAGGCCTGAACAACAGGCCCTGAGCCAAATTTGACCTCTAGGTGAACCTTCCAACCAAATGTTATATGTATCCACTCATTAACAAAGTACTATTAGCAATATGACGTATGTATCCGCTCATTGGCAAAACATGTATTTACCTTTGTTGGGGGTTAGGTTTGTTCCTTTTCTACTTAAAGAATTTTTCCCCATAAGTTGCTAGGAGACTAAGTACTGAGTGCTTGACCAAAACAAAGAGGTGGCCAAAAGTTGGGAGGGGGAGATAAGGACAGGGCTGGGGACAGCTGCTCTCTCTTGCTCTCTGCATCGCATTGGAGAGAGGAAGGCCAGGCTGCTGCTTGCTGCGGTAGGAGTTCGCTGTCCCCACCAGGTCCGGTCCTGAAGAAATCTACCATCATCTGCTCATGTGCCCCAGAACTCTGAGCTTGCCTCCTCCTGCCCTGTTGGGCCGGCCCTGTCCCGCCGCTGCCGTTCCTTCGGCACTGCTTTGAGGCTTGTTTTTGCTACGCTGTAGCCCTGTACCCCCTGCCCTGCTGGGACATCCCTGCCGTTCCAGCTACCACTGGTGGAGCTTCTGATCATCCACCAGCCCAGGATTTTCCACTGTTCCAGCCTGGTGCTCTCGGAGTCCCAAGAGATTGGACTGCCCCGGTCTTTGTGAAACAAAGCCCCTCGAGTTCCTGATTCTTTTATTATTATTGCTGTAGTTGTTGTTTGTTTGCCTTTGTTATACATACTAGTAAAGAACTGTTATTCCTATTCCCATACATCTGCCTGAAAGCCCCTTTAATTTTCTAAATTATAATAATTTGGAGGGAAGGGATTTGAATTCTCCATTCCGAAGGGAGGCCCTGCCCCTTCCTAGCAGATACCTGTCTTTCAAACCAAGACGACCTTTCTGTATTTAGAAACTGGACAAGGCCACATCTGGTCTTGTTTGGGAGTATAGTGAGACATTAATTTTTAAGAATTAAAGACTTTAGTTAAACTAGATATTGCTGAGGTAAGATAGACAAACTTCCCTCTACTAACAGTAGCCGGATTTAAGGAACCGATAAATCATGAGGCCTGTTTATGTATTCTGACTAATCAATAGACTCCAAGAATACAATACAATCATAAATCAAACAGCCCTGGAAAAACAGGATTCTGTTGTCACGTAACACTAAAAGGTTAAAAAGTCAAAGCGAGGAAGACCCATTTACTTCATCATTTTGAGACCCCACCCCGTAAAAAGGACCACTGACCCATTTTAAAGAACAAACTACGCATGCTTAATGGCTTTTTGGCTAATTACCATAAGAAGCAGGGAATGGGATGTACCAGAGCTATGAATATGTATTTGTGTTTTGAGTATTCAATACTCCTGTACATAAAAAGACCCTGTGATCATCTGTAAATTGCGCGTGTGTATTTGGGAGCTATCCTGCACGCTGCCCGGCGTCGTAATAAACATACACTTTCTAACTTTAAACTGTTAGAGAGTCTTTGTCCGTCATAGTTGGATATCGATATTAGATCAATATCCGTATTTTTAATAAATCAGTAGGATCAAAGACAACTCCCTTGGTTCCTCCTTGAGTCCTGGCCAAGCTTTGGGAGAAACCCAATAGGAGAATGAATCCAGATGTTCCTGGACTAGAAGTTGTGGTAGCTTGTCTATTCAACAGTATAAAAACAGGACCCTCTCACAGCAAAGTCAGAGAAGCCTCTTTGCCTGTAGGTGGATGCACCTGCAGGATTTCCCAGTTACTGGGAGTGGTTCTCCAGTCCTTCGCTGTGACAGCTTCCCCCAGTCAATGTGCAGCCCTAGATGATAGTTTAGTACAATGGTAACTGGTGATGTATCTTTCTTAATCACTATAGGCAATCTTTTGTAGTAATGATTATGTGCATTGCTTAGCTTATCCTTTTGTGATTCTTTGCAGTTTTGCATTACAGTAAATTACACTTGTTCCTTAAGTTGGTGTCTGTGTCTTTTGTGCTTACCCTGTCCACCGGCAAAACACTCTTTTCCCCCCAGCATAGGAGAAAACATCCTTTCCATCTTACCTCTGCCCCACTTGTAGCTTAGGAAGTTGTAGGAAATTTCTATGAAAGAAAGAGCAATTAGTGCCTTGTAGCCCAAATACCTTGGGTTTTAGCTCATTCAACCTGATGTGGAATAGAGGTGGCAGGTTGGGAGCAGAGGTCCAGTGTACCTGTCTTCCTAAAACTAGCATGTGCACAGGACAAGTCTAGTGAGTTTATGTGGACTTTTACTGAGTTATATATTATAGATTTTGGGGTCTCCATGGGGTTTGCTTACCGGCAAGCAGTTCCCCAGACCAATCTATAGCAGTCTGTGGGTCCTCCAATTAGCTCGTTGAAGCGTGGATGAGGCTTGGAAATGAAGAGTGGGCCTGGCTTGGGTTGGAAAAGGTGTTTATTTCTGTGGCTGAGCCACGTGTGAGCAGCAAGCCAGAACCGGAAGCCAGAACCTGTGCTTGGGCCTCTGTTTCTCCTCAAGTACCCAGGGATCTGCCTGGGCAGGGAAGAAACTTTGGGACAATGGGGGAATGGGAAGGGGGTGTGGTTACATCAGGGTGATACTACAGGGGTTATCAGGGGTAGGGGGATAGTGTATTTTGAAATGGAACAAACCAAGTACAGACAAATAACAAAATACGAATACAAATTCAAAAACCTAAAACATGCACTGCAACAATATATTGTAGAAGATGTGTTGACAAAGGGTGTTGGGACAACAAGCGGCTCTTCAAAATGCTGTTTATTGTATCAAAGATGTTACAGCAGTCCTGGGTCGTGGGTGACAGAGCCATGTCTAAGGCTGCCAGCTACACCTTAGGCATGCCTGAAGCCACATTAGTTCTGGTTACAATGTATTATATTGTTGGGGTGCATATCTCTTTGGTCAGCCCCGTGTTCGGCTGCACCACCCGGTAGCTCTGATATGCCACAACAGATCCGATTTGTGAGTCCTTGGCTCAGCAGCACCTCAACTTTCACTGTCACGGCCGTGGTATAAATGAAAGAGGGGACTCTTGGAGGTTTGGGGAACAGAGGTTTATTCGGGGGTCACAGGGGAACCCCTTACCTCAGGCCCGGTGCCTCAGGAGAGACCCCGGACAAAGGCTACAGGGGGGTTTTGTCCAGGACAGGTTCAAGGGGTGGGTACAAACTACAAACCAATTAAACAAAGCAAAGTAATACATGCCAACTGAATTACCTAACTACTAACAAATCAAGGTAATTTGGGGAGGGGTCTTGGGGGAATCTGCCAACTGCAGGCCAAATCTCCTTGAAGGTTCTGGACCTTGGAGATAGGGACTCAGTGATGGACAGAGGAAAGAAGGATACATTGGAGAGGATGGGCAGGGATCATCATGTGGAAAGGACCAATAGGAAACAGTCTCTGGTCTTTGCCCAGAGAGGCATAGAAACCCTTATCAACTTATGATAAGAGAAAACTCCAAGACAAGGGGCCCATATGGGGTAACTAAAACTATACTAAACTTATAATAAAGCTTTTTAAAACAAAATCCTGCAACCCCACATTATATAGTTTTCTTTGCTGAGCATCATAATACATAAAAACCGATCAGCATCATACACAATACCTTTACCATTACTTCTAGCCCATCATAACTATTATCATTACCATATTATGGTTAGTACTACCCAATCACATCGAGTTAGTATGTTACAGTTTAAGCTTAAAGTTATTTTTCTATTTTCTTGCAGTGGAAATTTCTTAGACCTTTTTCTACTTGGTAAAAACATGTTTTTGTTTGCTTGTGGTATCTTTTGCTTTTCTTGAGACATCTTTCTGCTTGCTAAAAACATCTTTGTTTGTGGTCAACATATCCTTTGCTCTAGCCATAAAACCTCCTTCCAACTTGACTTAACCTTTGCTTTCTTAGTTGTCCAGTAACAACTGGCTCAGCAGTCCTTCATTTAGACATCTTTTATTCTTCTATATCAAAACTTGCTTCTATCTCTATTCTGCTTTCAGGTTCTACATTCAGAGAGCCTTCTGCTATACCTACATATCTGTGAAACTTTTCTGTTAAACTTTCATCTTCTCCAACAATATATGAACAGAGCCCCAGATCTGTCTTAGCAGTAATAGATATGCCTTTCATCAGCTCCTGAAGGTTTATGCATGGTGAGATGCTGAGCCTGCCTGCTTATGTTGGAAGTAATGGCTGCGTCATCTGCTGATTGTAAGAAACTTACTGTTAAAAAATTGCATCTCCACAAAATATTTATAGGCTGAGCACAGTCATATGGCTTGTTTTTAAGTGAATGCAAGGTCAAAGTAACTGCAAATCTTTCTCTTAAAAGTGCTGTCCTTGAGTTACCCTGGTGTGCAGCATGCATCGCACACAGGGCACCTGAAGTTTTCCAGCTCCAGGATGATTTTGGTTACTGTGCTGCAGATTCACAGGCTTTATTAAACCAGCCATTTCTATGAGATAGGGAGAGGAAACTAACACATATAAATCTATTATCTTGTATAGGCATTGCCTTGCCTTACCTGTTTAAGCTGCTGCTCTTCCACAGCAGATTTTGTCATCTCACTCCTGAAAGACCTTATTTGAGCTCTTGGTGCATTGATGAGCAGCAATGTAGATCCCAGCTGAGCTTTGGGATGGCACCATGACTTTGTTGATGCCCCATTGTGCCACAATTGCCACCTGTCTCTTTGTGCTGTCACATTGCGTCACAGATGGGCTGGACCTCAACACTGTTTTTCACTGCTGGCTTGGAGGTTGGTTTAAGCTGCCAAAGAAATAAAGGTTATGTAAATCTTCCATCTGGCTGTCCATCTGTGACCTCTCACCTTCCTTCTTCTCCTTTTTAGTTATTTATTATCAAGTGAGCCATAAAATGCTTATACAAAGGGTAAAGAGCAAAGATTTTGAGTCCCTTTAAAACTGCCAGGTGGACAGAGAAGGTCCATCACTCAGTCCTGGAGGTGCAGGAGGGAGAGCTGAGCTGTTCTCATGTCTCGAGGTGGTAGGCAGCTGCAGGAAAGGGAAGGGAGTCCCTCTTGGACCCCTCAGTATAATTTTGCTATCAAGCACTGCAAACATGTGGGAGATGTGGAGCTTCTGGAGCAGCACATTGGTGAGTTGTTGGCCAATTTCACAGCTGACCTTGTTCCTGTGCTGTTCACTCCCTAAAGGTGGCACATGGCTTACAAAAACTGAAAGTGTTAGAGAGCTGTCCAGATTATTTGAAATCTCACTTTGCAGGAAATTTGGACTAAGATGTTTGTCTTTTTATTTTCAAGCTGGATGGTAGACCTTATTTGATGCAATTTTACACATTTTACAATAAAATGGTGGGCTGAATAGGAAATTCAAAGTGACTGAATTGATGGAATTCCTGTCAGGAAAAAGGTAATGGAAAGACCAAAGCAGCTGTGGCATCTGGGTAATTACAGATGGAAAAAACCCTCTTAGATCCTCATCAGTCTCTTGATATTTTTATTTCTGTAAGATCTGAGCATTTCCCATTACTGAGTTTACTTACACGTTGACTCCTGTCTCAAGCTGATTTGTGAGCATTTTTATTGCCTTCCTCAGGAACAATGTATTTTGTAATTCATGCCATAAAAAGCAATTTAAAATAAGCATTATTATTTTATTATGTAGATGGGAAGAGATAGGAGCAGCATAAAAGAGATGCTCTATGTTATGCTGAAAATCTTGCAGAGGTAGCAGTTGAATCCAGGACATCTACAATCCAGGCAAAATGCCTTTTATTGCACAGCCATCTTTCTCCTCTTTCCATCTCTGGGCTAACTGGTCAAAGTACAGATGGTTTTAGTGTGGGTCAAAAGTAGTCCTTTACAGATAAATATTATTTGTGATTAAGCAGGTCATACCTGAAAGGAGGTTGTAACAAGGTGGGGGTTGGTCTCTTCTCCCAGGTATCAAGTGACAAGACGAGAGGAAACGACCTCAAGTTGCACCAGGAGAGGTTTAGCTTAGATATTAGGAATATTGTCTTCATTTGAAAGGGTGGTCAGGCATTGGAACAGCCTGCCCAGGAAAGTAGTGGAGCCATCATCCCTGAAAGTGTTCAGGGGGTATGTAGATGTGGCACTTGGGGACATGGTTTAGTAGTGAACATGGCAGTGCTGGATTAACAGTTGGACTTGATCTTAGAAATCTGTGCCCTGGCCCCACTGGTCCAGGCTGTGGTTTGGAGCTGTCACTTCAGCACTGTGGCTCAGGAGCAGCCCCGCTGCCTCTTCTCAACCCCCTTGTCCTGCACAAGCATCCTAGAGGGATGGGAAATGGAAGGAGACCTGCCAGGCATGCAATGCCAAGGTCTGCTGATACCTTCACTGGAGTAAGCCAGACAAAAAGAACTCCCTTCTGGTTCCAGCCATGGAATCTCTCCTGCTGAAACCATGCCCATGACTATGACATAAGGGATATTTAAAAAAACAGCACTGAAAACTCCACTCCCTTGCCTCTGTACCCAAGACACACTCCCAGTCTTCAGGAAAAATTGAATTACTAGAACATTCAAAGAAAATGTTACCAGATGATAAATTGTCTACACCTGGTGAGTTAATACAATGCTTGTTCTTCCAAAGCCACTGGGCTATGGAACTGCACAATGCCCATTGTGTAAGGAGAACTGGAAATTCACCAGCCCCAGTGGTCTGCCAAATCGACTACATCATCTGTAACATTGAGGTCCACGACTACTAGGGACCACCAGAGAGACCCTCGAGACAGAAGAATGCATGCATAAAGGGGAGGGAAAACATATTAATTACTTCAAGGAAATTATTATCATATGTATGTTTATTCTGGGACAATCAATGAATATGTATGTAAAATACAGTATATAAACAGAAATTTTCCTGTACTCAGCATGCACAGCTTTAGGAGGAGCTGTCTCCTTGTGCATACAGCTGAATAAAGAATGCCTGCTTCTTAATGCTACATTGGTGTGTCACGATCCGCTAATATAAGCAGGGGTCACGATGGTTCATTTATTGATCTCAGACTGCAAAAGACACAAGAAAATTACTGTTTTAATCAAAACAATGCATCCTTATTGAGTGCCCACAACAAGGTAATGCAATAGAGAAGAAAGAGAGAGAGAGAGAGAGACAAAGAATAGAGAGAGAAAAAGAGAGGGGAATAGCTACCAACAGATGAGATGAAGTCCTCATGACCATCCGCCAATAGATCCGTCTTCTTCCATGGGGGGATCTCCAGTTTTGGTTAACCTAGGGAGTATTTTTATAGTCATTTCCAAAGCAACAGGCAGTTGGCCAAAAAGTGGGGAGATCGATACGATGTTTGTTTGAGAGAACAAGAACAAGTACAGAAACAGACCGGTCTGGCAGCAAGCACAATCAGTCCACCATGACTTGCCCATTGTTTCTGCTCAGGTTTCAATGGGAATGCATGCCAGTTTTTTGATCCAGCAAACACACCTGCAGGCAACACTTGGCAGACGTCCCACCTCAGCCAGGCCAGAACTCCTGTGTTGGGGTTTTAAGTGTTTCAGTCTCTGTCCTTGATGACAGTCATGAGGCAGATGAGGGATCTTCAGACCGTCTCTTAAGGACATTTTTTTATTTTACCAAATTTTTCGTAACAGTTTTGGCAACCCAGATGGAGCATACTCCTGAATTTCAACAGATCTGAGGGATCACAGGACCTCCAGCTGGCACCGAGGGATTCTCAAAGAGAACCTTCGATCTCTGGTCTGAAGGAAATCAGAGTAAGACCCGTGGTAAGATAAAGGTATTGTTTACTTTAAAGGTGTTAAGTGCTAACCTGCCTGTAAGGTGCAGCAAAAGCTACACAGGGATTGGCTTAAAGGTACCTAAGGTAGGAAAAGGGAAGGGTTAGAGTTCCTTCAAAAGGGAAGGGTTAGAGTCCCTTCAAAGGAGCTCCTAAATGGTAATTGGTTATAATGGGAAACAAAACCTCGAAAGAGGTACCACAGGTGTCACTGCTGGAATGTATCTTGACACATTGGAAAGACATTGGCGGTGATCCCCTTACATGAGAAAAGCCTGTAAAATATTGTAATCAGTGATGGCCACTTTACACACTGGAAGACCAAGAGAAGTGGCCTAAGGATGGAACCTTACAGTATAACATAATATTGCTATTAATGTTATTTTGTAGATGGGAAAATAAGTGGGATGAAGTTCCTTATGCTGACTTGGTTTTCACCCTAAGAAATCATCCATATGGGCAAAAGGAATGTGGGAGGACCACCAAGATCCATTAATTTTATCATTTGAAAAGGAAAAGAAAGGCAAAGGGTTGAAGAGATGTCGCTGTGGAGTCGGAGACAGGGATATGACATTAACACTTTGAGATCATGCAGCAACAGCTCCGTTTATTCTCTGGCTTTTATAGGACTTTCAAATTTCCCATGCTTACAGACATGATTGGTCAAGGGTCTTAACTCCGCCTAGCTCACTGGCCAATGATATGGGTGTATGTGTGCTTAAAAGGGGTTGGCTGAGGTCCTCTGTTGGGGTTTGAATCTGACCTATTGTTATCATGTCCAGGGACTTGTTTCCTTCGAGCTAGGCTGGTTGAGCTGGTATCTGTTAAGCCAAATCATCTGTGCACATATAGTCTAGCTATATCTGTGTCCTGGGTTGACGGTGCCTCCTATCCCAATCGTGCAGCTTTATCTCTATGTACTGCACTGTTATGTCTAACCACTGCCCCCCCCCCCCCCCCCCCCCCCCCCCCACCCCCCCCCCGCCTCCCCCACCACTGTGATCTCACAGACCGGGGAAAGCTGGCCCTGCCCCCAC
>JANPWX010018201.1:0-30765 GCA_024734555.1 Trochalopteron elliotii | reverse complement strand
TTTTTTTTTTTTTTCTCTCCCTTTTTCCCCCTCCTCTCCCCCCGAAGATCATTGGACCAGCTCCGGACCTGACCTGGGAATATCTGGGGGTCCTCGACACCTGAAAACAGAAGCTCTGTGCCCTCCCCCACAGCAACTGCTTGAGTATTTTTCTTTTCCCTTGTGTTGGGGAGTGTCTTTGTTTATTTGTCAATAAATAGGTTTTTTCCACTTCTCCTCCGAGGAATTCCTTCTCAAACCCAGAGCTGGGGGGGGAAGGGGTGGTGGAGGTTTGTTTTCTGGGGGGCTCCTTCTGGAGACCTTCCCCTAATTTGTCCTAAACCAGGACAATCTGTTACAAAGAGATATTGTTCTACATGCAGCATAGGACAGAGGCCTTTAAAGTGCAGGCGAGAGGAGGATTTAGAGCTTATGATTGTTCTGCAGCAAAGAATCGGGAGGGAGGGGTATGAGGAGGCAGTTGGGCAATGGAACAGGAAGTGCTGTGGAGATGATGGATGGTCCAGACATCCTGGCTCTTGTTGGTCAAAAACCATGGGAAGTTCAAACAGAAATGTAAGGGAGGAGTGTCCTGGGTTGCAGTGTAGGATGTGCCCAAAGTATGTATTCTATCACCATCTTCATGAGCTGTTGTAACCAGGTGGGGCAGTGTTTCCCGGGCCCCCTCCCTCTGGGCTATCTTCTGTTAATGGCCCCCATCAATGCCTTGCCGCATGACTCATAGGTAACTCCCTCTGGGAGCTATCTCTGTTTAATGGGCCATCAAGGACCCACTGCATGACTCATAGAAAGATCTCATCCCATTGTGTGATACTCTGCCCAGGGGGAGGAGCCAAGCATTCCCACCTGGATATAATCTGGGATTTGGGAGAGCACAGGAGGCCCTTACCCACTGGATTCCCAGAGAACAAGAGCTACCAGGCCTTTCTACGGGATCACTGCTTCAAGAACACCACCTCATCTGGACTGCTTCCACCACCCTGCTCAGGTTGTATTCTGACTCTGTCAGTGGTCTTTTGTACTATTGCACTTATTCTATTTTACTTCATTTTTCTTTTTTTTTTTTTCCTTCCTATTAAATTGTATTTCTGACTTGGAGTCTCTCACTGGTTTTGCTTTCAAACCACCACAAGGAGGTGAAAAGGAAAGTGGTACTTTTTTTTAAGGAAATCATGTATGACTGCAGCTGCAATCCTGTGGTTAAGCAATATTGCTAAGAAGCATTATTAATGTGGCTATTGCCTGACAATGGAAAATTTTGTTTAAAGATATAAGAGTATATAAACCCAGCTTTAGAGACACTAGTGAACTTCATGCCTTCACAATAAACAACTTCTTGCACACAACCTAAGTGGAGTCCTGTCTCTTCAATCGTCCACGGGGGGAAGTTCTGATGGCTCCCCTCCAGCAGGCAGTCGGGAATAATGGTCCAGTAACAGTAAAACTCCCATTTTTAATAGCGGATTTAATGTCATGGAGAAAGGTGGTAGGAGTTTATAGGGAAGGTCTGGATAGAGGTGCTAAAGAATTTGAAACCACAATTAGAACTCAGGACCCCCCTCACTTGGAAACAATTGGTTGAATATTATAATAATTGGCAACTAAAGTATACTTTGGTAATTTGTATTAATTAGTGGCTGAAGTATATTTGGCAGTTTGTGTTGTGATAATTGTTGACTGAAGTGTATTTGGCAATTTGTAAAGAAAGGAGACATTGGAAAAGGGTGTGTCCCCAAGTCAGGGGAAATCAGACAGAAAACCTAAACCCAGATCTTCAAGTCATCAAGCTTAAGACATTAAATGAAGATGAAGAATTTCCCTGAAGGGGACCAGGGGAATATTTCTCAGCTGAGCCCCTGGTTACATTATCACTGGGAAATTAAGAGGTAAATTTTTTAAATTGATACAGGAACAACTTATTCAGTACTGAATACATGCAGAGGAAAACAGCTTGGAACCTGTAAGTGTTGTGGGTGCAACAGGGACAAAAGAGAACAGGCCTTTTTTTACAACTATTACTATTTAAATTTTAAAAAACAGTGGGGGAAACACTAATTTGTATATGCTTGAATGCCCAATCCCCTTGTTGAGGACAGATTTATTGGGAAAATCAGATGCTCAAATAATTTTCCAGAATTGGGAAAAACAAATTCAAACACCAGAATCAAAAGCTGCCAAGGCAAAGATTTAATGCTACAGGAATCAGAAGAGTTGAAAGAAATCCCAGAGGAGGCAGAGAATGCTGTAACCCTGTTGGTATAGGCAACTGAGATGCCTGGATGATTAAAGGTGGCCAAACCAGTGAAGATTACTCTCAAACCTGAAGCCAGACCAGTAAAGCAAAAACAATATCTTATTAAGTGGGAGGCAAAGAAAAAGTTGGAGAAGCTTATAGAAAAGTTTTTAGAATATGGGTTATTGTAAGACTGTAAATCAGAATATCACACCAATATTACCAGTTATAGATTAGTACAAGATTTAAGGGCCATTAATAAAATAATACCTGATATTCATTCAGTAGTAGCTAATCTGTACACACTCTTGACAGCACTGCAACGGGAATAAAAATGGTTCATGGGTCTCAACCTTAAGGATGCCTTTTTCCATATTCCCTCGACTCAGGTAGTTAGAAATTGTTTGCCTTTCAGTGGGGGAATCCAAACACTGGGTGGAAGGCACAGCTAACATGAACTGTGCTAAAAAAAAAAAATTGGAAAGTATTCTGCCAGCAATCAAGACTGAAAGTAAGTGCCTCAATGCTACTGTAATTCTGTTAAATTTCTTGGGACAATCTGGATACAGGGTGTCAAAGAAAATGGCACAAATAGACAAAGAAGCAGTAATATATTTTAGTTTTGAGATCTGACAGGAAAAAAAAAGCTTGGGAAGCAGCTGAAAAGAAGCTGTTTGCCAGACTCTGGAGCCAAGGACTACAAGCCTTCTTAGGTATGGCCAGATGGTGTCAGTTGTGGATTGCCAATTATGGGGTACTGGCAAAACCCTTGTATGGTCCTCCACCAAAAATATTTGTTATGGACTCCTGAGAGTCAGAGGGCCTGGAAAGCCCTGAAAGAACCTTAATGTCCACCCTTACATAGGAACTCTCACACTTAAACCAAACCATTTGAGTTATTTGTGCCTGAAGGGATGCACCTGGCACTAGGGGTACTGATGCAGCATTTGGGGTCATGGAAGCAGCCTGTCCAAACAATTGGACAATGCGAGTAAAGGATTACCTGGATACCTGAGAGCAGTGGTAGGTGCAGAGAAGCACAAAAGCGAATATGTACCCCACATGGTAATAAATGGTTTGGAACAAAAAGGAGGACATTAGATATCACCAGCAAAATGCTGAAATAGCAGTTTGCCCTACTCGAGCAGGACAATGTTGGGCTTAAGGTAATGACTACTTTAAATTCAGACATGTTTCTCCAGGCTTCAGAAGAAGCTTAGAGACCTTTGTACCATAACTGCCTGGTAACCATTGAACAAGTGTTTTCTGGCAGACCAGATCTCAAGAGCAATCCTATCCAGTGATGCCTTTTCAAACCTAGAAATAACACACTTTCAAGATAATATTAGTATAGAAGGTAATATAAAGGCTGGTCTTTATTAAAGGCATCCAGGGGCTTTCCATAGTGTGATTTTCCTCACAATATGTTTACTCTTTTTCCTGGTGCCAATTCCAGGGCTCTCCGTAGCTGAGGTGTACACGGCCAGTGGTGCAGCTTCTATTATCTTTGTTGGCGTGACTACTGCATAGTCAGCTTTTCATTTTCCATCTTTCACAAAGCTACTTCTGTCTGTAAAGAACTCTATCTCTGGATCTTCAGTGGGTGCATCTTGTAGGTCTGGTTGGCTTGCATAAACGTACTCAATTGTCTGGAAGTAATCATGGGTTAGATGCTCTTCTCCTTGCATTGGGGTATTCAGAAATTGGGCTGGATTTACTGATGTGGTTACTTTCAACTCCACATCTTCTTGTTCCAGTAGAAAAGTCTGATATTTTGGCATGTGGCTCAGGGAAAGCCAATGCCCACCTTTTTGGCCTAATACAGTAGTTATGGCATGCAAAGTGTACACTACTATCTTTTGTCCCAAAGTCAATTTCCTGGCCTCATGTATGAGGAAAACAGTCTTCACTATGGCTCACAGACATCTGGGTCATCCTTGACTGACCTTGTCAAGTTGTTTTGAAAAGTACCCCACAGGCATCTTGAAGTCTTCTACTTTCTGAGCTAGAACTCTGAGGGCTGGGTGCTGTCGTTCATGCACAAAAAGCTCAAAGGGTTTCGTTAAGTCTGGGAGTCCTAAGGCAGGTGCAGGCAACAGGACTATCTTTAAGTTACAGAATGCATGTTCACTCTCAGGAGTCCAAATCAAAGGTCCTTCTGGGGCCTCCTTTAAAAGCTCATACAGTGGTTTGACCAAAAATCCATAATTCGAGATCCAAAATCTGCATCTTTCAGCCATACTCAAGACTGATCTTAAATCTCAGACAGTCGCAGGGTGGAGTGGTGCCTTAAAGAACCTAAAAATGAAACAACACTTTCAAGATAACATTACCATAGGAGGTAATATAAAGGCTGGTCTTATTGGAAGCCTCCAGAGGCAGATATAGAAAATGTACACAAAATGCCCACCATAGGGTGAAAATAGCGAGGGAACCCCAATAATAGGAAGTTTGGGCGAGAGCAAAAATGCAGATCCGACCAGTATGGTTAATGCTACGTTGTCCATTTATTCCAGCTGAAATGGCAGGTTATATACATCTCTACATAGTTTACATTCACAGGTGGTTTTTCATTGGCACGCAGCACAGAAAAGAATGCAAACATTTATTGCTGAACAAACTCTTAAGGCAGCTACTGTGTCCACACCAATTGCTGTACTTGCTACCTACTAGAAAACCCTCTGTCTCTAGTTAACACCTGAAGCTGTAGTTATATCTGCCCCACAGACTTGGCACTGAATTTCTACCTGCGCCACTAACTCCTAACAGGCCTCAACAATGAGGCCCAGTCTGGGTGATTCACTCAGTCCAAATACAAATTATATCCAGCTTCCCTAAGAAATTCTGCAACAGGTGAATACATTTTGTTTGGTTTTTTTTGAGGGTTCCATTCACATGTTCAACCTTACCACTCATCTGAGGTATGTAGGGAATTCGCAGATCCCAAACAATTCCCAACATGTGACTAACTTCCCCAATCACTGGGGGACCAACCCAAAAGGAACCCCAAACCTTAGAATTATACGATTGAACAAAACTGTCACCACTTCTTTTGATGTGTTAGTGCAACAAGGGTAAGCCTCAGACTATCCACTAAAGATGTCAACCAACACCAATATGTACCTGCATCTTTTTTGAAGGAAATATAAAAGCAAAAATCATTCTGGCAACATTCCTCCCCTTTAGAGACTCGACAAGTCTCTGCCTTGTCTAGTCTCTACTCTCTGCATTCAACCACACCATTGTATCATACAGCCAGCTATTATGCTATTATGCAAAGACTTAACTACAGATATAAGTAGTATGAATAGTTCCTTTTATCCAGGCCCAGTTCAGTAACCATGAAGTGAGAATACTGAAGGTATATTCAAAGTTCAGTGAGCTCTTTTGAAAGCTACCTATTGTTATTATTTGGGATGGCTTTAATAACAATATTACTCCAAATCGTCTTGGAGGGCTTAAAAGCAATGTTTATTAAAAGGCACATCCTTTTTATACAGTATTTCAGTACAATTGGAATGATTGGTCATTTCAGACCAACGCCTCTTAGTAAACATCTTTGCAGGTAAACAAGTCGGTTAGAACAGCAGGTGTGAGATTAGAAATTGTTTGGAATATCTTCTCACAGCCCAGTGTGGGAAAGTAAGCATTCCCACAGACTCAGCTGCTGCCTGATACCTTAATATTTTTTCCCTGACCACTGTCAGTTCCCACAGCTACCTGATATAGAATTTGAGTTTGCTTCCAAATTTCAACCAAAACCTTATTAATTCTTTCACGCTGATCTTTTTAAGAACAAAAACCAGTGTTATTTTGCGGCTAGTAGGAAATTGAGAGCCATTCTGTTCTGCAAAACTATATCATACAAATCATGGACTTCTTGTAAGGCCAACATTGCATCTGAAATTTGCTTTTCAATATGTTCAATAAGCCTCAGTATGATCAAATATTGTTATGTTTGGAATTACAGTCCCAATCTTTATCTAGGGGCAAAACTTACCAGGTCTCATTTTCACATATTCAATACCACCTTGACAAGTTCCTCTTATTTAGAGTTTTGGATACATTTTGGACTAAAGTCACATGCAAATTTTGGGGCCAAACCTGAATCATGGTTACCAACTGTGCAGATAACAGGCACAAAAAGAACAATTTAAACCACATCATCCTGATTTGTATCAGTCTCCGTTTTCCAGTTGTTTCAGGAGCAGAGGTCTTCCTAACTCTGGCATAGAAAATTCAGGGTTCTTTGCCAGAAACTCTGGCTTCAATGAGGGTAGTCAGGACTTGGAACGGTCCTTTCCACTTAGCTTGTAAGGGTTACTGTCTGCCCTAGATTCTTTTGCCCCTGCTGTCCAACCCAGGCTAGCTATGGACCATGGGGGGGAATCTGGGCTAGGACAAAGATAAAAGACAAAGGCGCTCTTATTTCTCGTGGGAAACAGTCCCACAGGTTTAATGTAGAACTCACACCTTAAGATCCAGGAGGAAAAAGAGGGTGAGACCCCCGTGTGGGGAGTTTTAAGCCCTAGGGAAGAGGGGGAGGGCAGGGGGTCTGTTGACCAATGGGAGCTGACCCAGGGAGAGGGGAGAGATAGAGGATATCAGGTGAAGGAGCTGCAAAGGTACATGGGAAGGTATGACTGAGAACATCCAGTGCAAAACGAACTAACTAATTAGTGCAATACAACAACTGTCCCACCATTTGACATAGTCAGTCTCCAGGCTGGAACAGATGGGCAGGTGTGTCCAGTCCTACTGGTCTGAGTAACAATGAATCTCTGGAGCTTCTGCAAAGTGGAAATGAAAACTGTTAAATACCTCTGTAAATCAAATTTCCCCCTCATATATGAATTCCTCCCATAATATACACAATTTAATATGGCCTCTCATGCAATATTTCTTTAGGACTTATGTTGTCTCTCCACCTTGGTTGTATGTGTATTCTCAGTAAGGCTATAGGCAAGGCCTGAACCCATGTTATGGATGTTTCTTGACAAATTTTACCAATCTGTGTTTTGAGGGTTCCATTTGTTAAAAACAATCCTATAATATTGCCTTTTGCATTTATGTATTAGCTTTTACATGTTGTTATTGATCATAAGCATTCAAATATAGCACAATTTATAACTCCTTTTAGCTGCTTGCTAATATAACCTATTTTCTCATTTTAAGTATGCACTATATAGCCCATAGAAATAGTAGTCTGATGACTATATTATATCTATGTATACACCATATAGCTCATAGAAATAATGGTGTGATGAACGTATTGTACTGTAGGCCTTAGCAAAACATAAAACGTTAAAATACTTCCATGTAACTGAGAGAACTGTATAAAGCCATTAAGTTGTTTCCCACATCTGCTGACTGACCTCTCCAAGTGATAAGTGACACAAACCAGAGCACTGGAGGAGAATTAGAGAAGAACTTGCTAACTACTCGTTATCAGGGAAGTGTGAACAACAGGATGAAGCCATAAGAAGGAATAAAATATATTGACCTGATCTGCAGGATGTCATGTAGATAAGTCAGTGAAAAACCAAAACAAAAGAAAGTTTCCACAACATCAAAAGCTACCAAGAATATTTGAATAATGCATGAAACTTATGAATATGTATGTACCTCAGTAAAGTAACAGTATGTAGATAACACTACCTTAATGTACTGCTGTGTTCATTGGCCAATAGCCAGGAACACCCCAGCGGTGGACATTGTCCTTTTTTATTCCCTTATTAAACTTTTGAAAAATATTATAAGAGTGAACTTTTGTTTTTCACACATTCACAAGTTCAGCCTTAGCACTCATCTGAGGTATGTAGGGAATTCGCAGATCCCAAACAACTCCCAACATGTGACTAACTTCCCCGCTCACTGGGGGACCAACCCAAAAGGAACCCCAAACCTTGGAATTATATGATTGAACAAAACTCTTACCACCTCTTTTGTTGTGTTAGTGCAACAAAGGTAAGCCTCAGACCATCCACTAAAGATGTCAACCAACACAATACATACCTGTATCTTTTTTGGGTGGCAATTCAGCAGAATCTATTTTCCAATAACCTCCAGGAAAATCTGCTGCCCCTGTTATTTCTAACACAACTCTTTTGCTCATGTTTGGGTTGTTTCTATAGCAGATTTCACATTTGCTTGTAATAGACTGTACAGTATCTGTCATTTGCCTTTCTATTATGACCTTCTTCAGATGTTTCAAGAGGTTCTTTGTTCCAACATGAGTGCTTTCATGTTCTTGCTGTGGTGGAACTACAATCTGCCCCTCTGGTGTAATAGTCCATTCATTTTCATGCTGATGCCTATATAACTTGGGTCAAAGTTACAAGGTGCTTATATAGCTTGAGTTATAAGATATCAATATAATCTGATATATCTATATAACCTGATACCTATATAACCTGAATCATAGCTTTTTATACCTATATAACCTGATATAAACAACTTTCTATACAATGTAATGGCTAGTATATGTTTAACTAGTTGCTTAATGCTGAATAGACAAAAAAGAAGAAAAATACTCACCAGGTGAATAGCTTTAGAGATAGATAAGTATAGTACTAATGAGAAATTGGCAAATGTAAAGCCCATTAGCCACAAAATAAAGAATTTAGACTGGTTAGGACCAGACAGACCCAGGAACGCCTTAACTGCACGTGCTCCAAAGACAAAGCTGAAAAGTTCAGATGTGAAGAAGACCTTGGAAGCCTTCATCAAAGACCCCCAACGAGCCCCGAATTGGGGAGGCGCAAGTGCAGTGCAAAAGAACTATCTAATAACCATGAGATCATACTATGTAAATTAGTTCTCGTGCCTATGTGATGATGTTTTCATGACATAGCAACACTAAGCAATACTTACTGTATAAATATACCATAGCACTTGACAAAGGTGAGGGAGTTAGGTGGAGATATCCCCCTCACCACCAGTGCTCCAATAAACAAATACCTGCTCTATAGACATTGGTCTATAAGGATTTATTTCCAACCTATCTTTTAGGCATCAATGCTTTGGGACAAACCTTGACAGATCAAGTTCCTTCTGTGGCACCACTGTTAAGATGCCCTTATTGCCCCTCCCTCTCCTTACTATTTCATCAGCAAAATGATTCTCTAATTTGGGAGTTGTTTCCCCATTTTGGTGAACTTTGCAATGCATAAACGCTGCTTCTCTAGACTTCCAAATATTCTGTAGCAGTGCATGGATCTGTTCAGTATGTTTCATCCCATTACCTTGAACAGTTGGCAATCCTCTTTCCTTCCAGATGACTTCATGGACATACACAACATTAAATGCATATTCAGATTTAGCCCATATTTTTACCTTCTTTCCTTCATTCAGTTCTAGATTTTTCATTGATGCAATCTGTTCAGTTCTCTGCAATGAAATATCTGATGGCAAGGCCTTTGCCTTTGATTACCTTATCCGTGGTTGTCACTGCATAATCTGTCATCTGTTTGCCATCTCACAAGAAGCTGCTCTCATATGCATACAGCTCCAAATCTGGATCTTCTGGAGACGTCCTTCAGGTCTGGTCTGCTGGAATAGGCCTCTTTGATGGTCTGTAAACAGTCATACTCAGATACATAATCTGTTAGTGTCGGTAACAGTGATGTTATAAATGCATATTATAAAGTTGGCTTTTCCCAAATATTAAAATGAATGCTATATCTATAATGTGAGAAGGTTTTACTATTATTAACAGGGTTTAGAAATAGTGATGTTATGAATGTATATATTTTTTTTAGGTTGTAGCATAATATTAAAAACAAAGAGTGCTTTTTTGTAACATCTAAACTGGCTAAACTGGAGGGTAGAGAGAATCCTCCTGCATTCCTGAATTATCCAGATGAAGATAACGATGAACCAAAGCTCCAAGAAGGAATTTATTGATCCTCTGTTATCAGAAAATGGGACATGAGATGACCAAGAGGCGCCATCAAGAAAATTATCCACAAGGAGTAATAAAATGCTAAATTGGTGAAATAGGGGCAGGGTGGGTGAGTTAAAACTAGGAAAGAATTTCTAAACTCAAAGGAATGTTTGAATAATGCATTAGGTTCTTTTGAATATGTAACAAACTGGTAGATTTAAAGGAGTGTTTTTCTATGTTAAGGTGTGCTTTCTGGATGCACGCCAGGCACCCGGCCATCAACTATTTTGCTTGTCTGTCTCCTAATTGCTTTTTTTAAATTTTTATTAAACTTATATTTTTTTTAAAGAATGTGAACCTCGTTTTTCACTGAGACATACCAGAATTGTCAGCAAATGTTTTCAGAATAACATTCCCATTCCAGTAACATGGCATGAGACACCTGTCATGACCCTACCTCCCCTTGGATTTTATATCAGCTGGAACACCGCTGGAACCCAAGAGCATGTCTTAGTTTGAAAGACAGGTATGTTCTAGGGAAGGCAGAAGCCTCCCTTGGAATGGAGAATGTAAATCCCCTCCCTCCAAATGATTATAATTTTTAGATTAAGGGGCTCTCAGGCAATGATATGAGGGTAGGAATAACAGTTCTTTACTAGTATGTATAACAAGGCAAACAAACAACAACAACTATGGCATTAACAAGGAAACAGAACTAGGAACCTTGTGATGGCCTTCCTGGCCATGACAGGAAGGGATGGAGGAGAGACTTTGTTTCACAAAACCCTGGGACAGTCTGATCCCAGTGCCTCTGCAGGACTCTGAGGACCACCAAGCTGGAACAGCAGGAATGAGCAGAAATCCAGGGCAGGTGGATGAGATGTATCAGAAGCTCCACGGTGGTAGCTGGAACTGGGGGATGTCCTGGCAGGGCAGGGGTTGCGGGGCTACAGCGTAGCAAAGACCCAGAGCAGTGCCGAAGAAACGGCGGGGATGGGACAACAGAGGCCCGGCTCCCAGCAGGGCAGGAAATTCCTGGGCACATGAGCAGATGTTAGTAGGTCCCTAGGACTGGGCTCCAGTGATGACAGTGAATTGTCCCCGCAGTAAGCAATGGCTTGACCCTCCTCCTTCCAATGCCAAAAGTGAGAGAGAGCACAGCTGCCCCCAGCCCTGTCCTTTACCTGCTCCCCAAAACTCGGAGTATCTTCCCCCTTGGAGAGAAACTCCCAGAGACAAAAGAAGTGTAGCCAGGTGCTACACTCCTCTCCTTCAACCACTTATTTGTTTTGCTTAAGTACCCATAAGTACCCAGTAGTTAGTTTCCTAGCAACTCATGAGAAAAAATTCTATAAGTAAAAAAGAAACAAATCTAACCCCCAACAGACAGGTAGCTATATTTTTTCTTTTCTATATCTTTTATCTGTTTCTTTCTTCTTCTAATTCCTTCTTCTCAAAGTTCGAGTAATTTATACTTGGATAGGTTGGAGTTTGCTAAGTTGAACGGGCTCAGTTTGCTAAATAAATGTTTTGTGAAATGCTTTATATTGATTGAATGTTGTTTTAAGCTTTTGCAAAAGTATTTTCTCTTATGCATCTGACTCAGGGTACATAAAAGAATCTGTGGGAAATCCAGGCACAGAAAATTCTTAAAACCTTGTTCATGCAGGCCCAAACACAGAAATGAATACAGGGTTCAGCTTGGGGCCTTGGAAAAGGCTTCCGGATTTAGAGACCATGAGTGTGATAGATATGACTATAAATTGGTGCAATTAAATATAGGAACTATAATAAATGTAGTAGATGATAGAATGTATACTTTTTGTAACCCTGTAAATGTAAGACTAATCCTGGTTCCCGGAATGGGGCAGGCGTTTTCCAAATACCGGGACATGCTTTGTGAACTGTAAATGTACAAGTTAACACCTTGATTTACACCAAAAAGGAGGGTGGCTTGCCAGGATGTGGCTCCTTGAGCTAATCAAATCTTGGGCACCTGGACCATCAACCCATGGATACCAATTTCGAGGGTGGACCCTGAATTTGAAGACATCATCATCCCAAAAGAGGATTCCCGGAAAATCCTTTCAGACATGGTCCAGTACCGGGAAATCTGTTCAGGATTCATCACCAAGTGAAAAGACTGGGTTTGAATTTGAAAACACAATACCTCTGCTGCCGGGAGGCACAAAATACAGTATAAGAACTCAGACTCAAACCCCAGCAAATCGTGGAACAGTGCGAGATAGCAGCCCTGCTGTCGGTTGTCTGTTTCACCCAACATTTGAATGTTGTTTTTGTGGCTGTCCCAGATAGATTTTAAAATGGAAAAATAAAATTTGTTCTTTCTATCCGATTGGCTAATTTTCATTTATAGCAATGAGGAAGAATGTGGATTTGTAGTTTAAGCGAAACATGTTAAGCTAGGTAGTGGCAAATTTTAGAGTTTAAAGTTTAGGATATAGAAGTAGTTATAAAGGTAATAAGAAGTTTTAAGGTGCAATTCTGTAGGATTGTGTGTCATTATATGATTGGTTAAGAAGTCCACACTGTGGCATAAATGTATAAGACAAATTAATTAGCTATTGGTGTGAAAATAGAAACATTCGTTGTGGCAGTAGTTTATTGGCTAATTAACCTTTCAAAGACCTTGTAACCTGTGGTCTTGTGACCACTGACCACAGATTTCTGACGTATGTGGTGAAGACGTTCTCACTTCTTCATGAGACTGTAGAAGATAATAACAGTAAATCATGCTTTAACATGTCTCCCAGTGGTGCCGTCTCTCCTAATAACCCAATAGAATCTTAAGCCCTTTTAAGAGACTTGTTGAGTGAGCTCTGAGGCCTTGCACTGGAGATTGAGAAAAATAATAAGACAAGTGGGGAAAAGCAGTTTGAAATGCAGGCAAATACTTTGACAAGTACAAATCTCTGAGATTAGCTGTTTTTGCTGACAGTGATGCAAATTCATTGAGATTTTCATGTACCCACACAAGGTTCCGGACACAAAGCTCTTTGTAGAGACTATATTACAGTTGTACATAGGTTGACAATAATATGCTTGATATTCTAGTTGCTGCTTGGCCAATACAAAATATTACTTTGTAGAGATGCAGCTAGAGAGCAGGACTGAGAGTACTGCTCAGCTCATTACAGAAGTGGACATGTTAGCATTAGTAGGCCGTAAGCCTTGGCAGGCAGTGTGCCCGTGGCAGATGGTATCCTGAAGAGGGAAGCACAAGATAACGGTATGCTGAGTATGCTTAGCTAATGTAAGTCCATATACGCTTGTATGGGTCTGTGCTTGCCTATAGTTAAGCAATGTTATTAGGAAGCATAAAATATGGTTGCTGTACTTATTGCTTAAGTGAGCAGCTATTTTTAGTTACAGTTGAAAAGGTATATATACTGAAGCTTTGTGATCAATAAACTGACTTTTTGCATCCAAGCAATCAGTCTTGTCTCTTTGATCACCATCAGTTGGTGCCCACTGTGTGAGGAGGACCACTCGATGTGAGTGGCAGGCTGCAATGCCCCACAGAACTTCAGAGACTGTGGACAGGAAGCGGGAGCCCAGCAGGCAACGATCACCTCCCAGGAAAGGGAGGTGAGCTGTGGGGAACTATGGGGCAGGGGGTTTCTGCCCATGAGAGAGAAGTATTTGAATTTATGACAAAGCTGCTAGACAAGCATGGCAGTTCTCTGCCTGTGCATGATTTGAAAGCTACGCTCAAATGGACAGCATCTAAACTCCCAGAAGTTACCTCATCCACAATCTTTATGGCATATTTGTGGGATGACATGGGAGTGAAACTATGGAATAGCACAACAAAGGGATATAAAGCAGCTGCACAATTACTTCCCTCTTGGAGGGTAATTTTTGAGGCTTTAAAAGCCCAAGAAAAATTCCATGCTAAAGATAAAGGGGATGCTGCTTGCCCTCCCTCTGTGGCAGAGCCTCAGAGTTCTTTACAATTTGAAGAGACTGTCTCTCCCAGTACAGCCTTCAGCCCCCAATGCCCCCCCCCTTGCAACTAAGAGGGAAAAGGACCCCTTGAAATACATAGGGGCATTCGCTGCTGGCTGCCGCCCAGATGACAGCGAAGACAATGAAGGGGATCCCTTTGAGCCTGGACCTGTAGACCCCATGAAAGAGCCAGACCTTTATCCCCTCCATCCTGATCCCAATGACACCTGGGTCCACCTGAAACAACAAGCACTAAGGGAGGGGGATTTGGACATTGCCGAAAGAATTGTTGCACCGGTCATATATTTGGGACGGCAAAAACAAACTGCCCATTGGGAACAGTTGTTTTTCCCAGAACTTAAAGAGCTCCAGCGGGCAGTCACAGAGCATGGTATCAGTTCACCGTATTTTACGAGCTTGCTACATTCCATGTTTGCTGCCCACATAATGAGGCCATATGATTTAAGAACACTTGCCCACTTGCTGCAAACCCCGACTCAATATGCTTTATGGGAAAAGGAGTGGGAGAAAGGCTTGCAGAACCTTCTTATATCATATATGGGTCATGCCAATCAGACCCTGGCAGGTCTCACACTTAGCTTATGGGAACAGGACCATACTCAAATCCCACTGACCAGGCTCAGGACTGCCCAAGGGAAGCCCTTGAGGGAGTCTGGGACGCAGCTCGCCAAGCTTTTCTTAAGGTCCCTGATGCAAAAACACCTCAAAAAGCATTCACAACCATTGTCCAGGGACCTCAGGAGCCCTTTATGCAGTTTATTGACTGACTTAAGCAAGCGCTTGAATGCCAAATTGATAACCTAGAGGCTCGTGAAATTTTGCTCTTAAAACTTGCTGTTGAAAATGCAAACACAGACTGTAAGAAACTCAAGTCTTTACTTAACCAAGACCCAACCCTGACTGAAATGGTTGAAGCGTGTAACCGTATCAGCACATTAGAACATCAATATGAAGCCATGGCCTCAGCCTTTGCAGCCATTAGAGGTCCCTCTTGGACTGCAGAAGTTTGTTTTAGCTGTGGTTAACCCGGCCACTTAAAAAAAGACTGCCCTGATTTAAAAGAAGAAAAGTCCAAATCCACAGTTGTGTCTTCAAGATGCCATAGGGGCCTATGTTTTTCTAACCAATGTCTCTCTAAGTAAGATTCTAAACCTTGCCAGATCCAGGGGAGCCAGAACCAGAGCGCGGGATGGCCCCACCCTCAGGCATAAATGCCTCAGCTGCCACAGATGCGGCTGCGACAGACGCCCACTCCACAGGTGCCCAAAGGAGGGTCGCCTCAAGTTTTCACCCAGCAAGTACAGGCAGAGCTGGACTGGACCTGGCAACCTGTTACAGTAATGTTACTCGACTCCTCAGTTTATTTACTCCCTACAGGAATTTTCCGACCATCCAGGCCCCAGTGTAGCAGCGTGGTAGAATGGTAAAATGCTGCTACATTCTCGAAGCATCTCCTTCAGAAGCTGCTGGGAGTAGGCCACAGGAACAATCATTTCTAGTCCATGCACACACACACCACAGATAGATCAGCGAAGGAAAGATAGGAAGGGCTTTCTGTATGATAAATTCCAGTGACAGTTTATTACGTTCACCACGCCGAAGGGATCAGGGACAAAAGACAGACCATGCGGTGCTCAGTGGTTAAATAAGGGGTCAGCGGCCAATGACCTGAGGGCACAGGGGCAGTACAAAGGGCAGGGCAAAGGGCAGCAACCTATAGAGGGGATGAGGTGAACCATGGTATTCTGTTAAGCTTAAAGAAATAGATGCTTAGGAGCTGGAAGTTAAGGAATGTAGTAAAAGAATTAGAAATTGACCAAGATTAATGGTTTACATATGGTAATATTCAGAGCGAGCCAAAGTGGGGCCAATGCACATATGGAAACATTTAAGCAAAATTGATATACATTAGATAAATACTCAGAGCCAGCCAAGAGAGACCTATACATCATAAATTTTGACACTGAAACTAATAAAGACCAGAATAAAGGGATCAGCAGGTTAGGTAGTCATAGCAGTGGGACGAAGGTGAAAAGTTTAGTAAGCGAGGAAGACATCCCTTACTTCCTCCTGACACCCCCCGACTCATTTTAATGACCACCGACCCAAAAGAAGAGGAAGACTATGCAGCAGCAATGGTTATGCAACTAATTTTAATACCGAGCCGGGAATGGGCAGGGACAGATGATGAATATGTATAGGCGTCTTGGAATATGCATGACTTTTATGGATAAATAGAAAATCTGGAGCAATAGAAAGTTGCTCAAGTCCTTAGGGAGCAATCCCGTGTGAGCCCAGCACTGAAATAAACATCCCCTTTTAACTAAGTCAGTTGAAAGGTATTTTGTCCTTGCCATCTATGTTTCAGACAGATGAACAATTGGGGTGGGCATGGTTAACTGGCCAATGGGGGAAGCAATCTAAGGTAGATTGGCAATAGTTTTGCAGGGCACTATGGGGGAAGTATTTTCTTTCAGCCTAGGTGGGGAAACTCTATGGTAGATTCTTCCAGGGCAAAGCCTGGTGGTTTTCCTGAGGGGTTCAAGGGATTCCACACCCTAGAAAAGCATCCTCCTTTTAGGGAGATCTTCAACTGCCCTTTCAGGACTTTTTGTACTCCCCGGAGTCATAGACTCAAACTTTAATTATGAAATTAAGATCATGGCATGGACCCCTTTTCGACCCTGTACTGTCCCCCAAGGGACCCATATTGCACAATTGATTCCTTTTCCAGATGATTCACTGTCCCCTGTAAAAGAATGCAACACGAGGGTGGGAAGATTTGGCTCCACAGATATGCCACAAATATTATGGGTGCAGGAAATTTCTGCTAAATGTCCTACTTGCAAATGTACCCTGTCGTTACAGGGGCAACAGATAACACTCACAGGTATTTTAGATACTGGAGCCGATGTGACTGTCATTTCTCAAGCCAAATGCCCCCTTCCCCCCCCGCCGCCACCTGGGCCCTCACAGAGGTGTCCCAGGCCCTCACTGGGATTGGGGAAAGCAGTTGCAGTTATCAGTCACCACCTAATTCAGGTGATGGGACCAGAAGGTCACATAGCTTCTGTAAAGCCATTTGTTTTGCCTGTGCCTATGGTGTTGTGGGGACAAGATGTACTTTCTCAATGGGGTTTCAAAATTCAGTCTGATTTTTGATTGGGGCCATTGTGGTGCACGACACCCTGAAATTAACCTGGAAAACTGATACCCCAGTTTGGGTGGATCAATGGCCCCTGCCTCTAGTTAAACTATGCACACTCACTGAACTTGTCCAAGAAAAACTTCAGAAGGGGCATATAGTCCTCTCTACCAGTCCCTGGAATTCACCTGTGTTTGTAATCAAAAAACAAACTGGCAAGTGGTGTTTGCTCCATGACCTCCACAAAAATTAATGCTGTGACCGAGGACATGGGAACTCTTCAGCTGGCTCTCCCATCTCCCACCATGATCCCCCTTGACTGGCATTTGACAGTCATTGACCTAAAAGACTGCTTTTTCAATATCCCTTTGCATCCTGATGATGCTCCTAAATTTGCCGTTTTTGTTCCAAGCACTAATGTGTAAACTCCCTTGTAAAGATATCACTGGGTAGTCCTACCCCAGGGAATGAAAAACTCTCCTACTGTTTGTCAGTGATTTGTTGCAAGGGTCCTCAGTCCCAATCGCCAAAAAATTACTAATGTCCCTTTGTATCACTACATGGATGACATTTTGGTTGCAGCAGAAAAACAAGAGGTTATGGAGGAAGCCCTAGCCCTTGTCATCACTGCTTTAACCCAAGCAGGACTCTGTGTTGCTCCTGAAAAAATCCAGCCTCAACCCTCTTGGAAATACCTTGGTTGGCGCATTAGGACCTGGTCTATTTCTCCTCAGCCTTTGCAAATTCAAACAAACATTCATACCTTACATGATGCTCAAAAACTTTTGGGGATCATTAACTGGGTTCATCCCTTATTAGGAATTTCAAATGCAGATCTGAGCCCTTTATTCGATCTGTTAAAGGGAGAGCCAGATCTCATATCGCCTCAGAAGCTTACACCAGAAGCTTGCCAGGCGCTGCAGCAGGTAGGTGATGCTATCTCAAATCAGCAAGTGGCCAGATAGGCCCCTGAGCTACCCTTTTCTTTAATAATTTTGAATCCAGCTAAACAACCCCCATGCTTTAATTTACCAGTGGGACCCTAAGGCACCAAACCCTCTGTTAATCATAGAGTGAATATTTTTGCCACACCAGATGTCTAAAACTATAAGCATCCAGCATGAGATGATTACTTTGCTTATTATAAAAGCTAGACAAAGGTTAACCACACTTGCAGGTGTGGATTTCTGTTCAATTTGTTTACGTATTACTACTATTTATTTGCAGTGGCTGTTACAACAATCTGAAGCATTTCAAATGGCCCTGACTGACTTTTCTGGACAACTTTCTATTCGTCCCCCAAAGCACAAGCTCATGGCAGCTGGTTTTAATCTCCTGACGTGGCCCAAAAGAAGTGAGATTCTGTTGCAAGCTTTAACTGTCTTTACAGATGGATCTGGCCACACTCACAAGTCAGTGATGCTTTGGTGGAACACAGATTTTAACTGATGGGATTCAGATGTCACTACAGTTTCAGGTTCTTCTCAGATTGCTGAATTGGCAGCTGTTATATGAACCTTTCAATGATTTGCTACCCCTTTCAACCTAATAACAGACTCTGCTTATGTTGCAGGAATTGTCGAAAGAGTTGAAGCTGCTGTACTGAAAGATGTGTCCAACAAGGAATTGTTTCAGTGATTGCAATAGCTTGTTTTTCTTTTAGATGCCAGGAAACACCCCTACTTTGTTATGCATGTTAGGTCTCATATGACTTTACCTGATTTCATTGCAGAGGGAAACCGACAAGCAGATCTGCTAACATTACCTGTGCAAGTGTTACCTGATTGCTTTTCCCAAGCAAAATTCAGTCACTCCTTTTCTCACCAGAATGCTGCAGCACTAGCACGCACCTTTGATTTGACTCACCACCAAGCTTCTAGCATTGTGGCTGTATGCCCAGACTGTCAAAGGCATTCATTTCCTTCTGTTGCTGGAAGTGTTAACCCTAGAGGACTCCAAAGCCTTCAAATTTGGCAAATAGATGTTACTCACTTTCCTGAATTTGGCAGACTTAAATTTATTCACTCCTCTATAGACACCTTTTCAGGTGCCTTGTTCGCTTCCTGTCACATAGGTGAATCAGCGAAAGACATTTGTCATCACTTTGCAAGTGCCTTTGCAGTCCTGGGAATTCCCTCACAAATTAAAACTGACAGTGGCCCAGCATACATTTCCCAGAGGGTTGCTAACTTCCTTGCCCTCTGGGGGTTAACACACAAAATGGGGACTCCCCATTCCTCAACGAGCCAAGCTATAATTGAGAGGGCCCATGCTTCACTTAAGCATCTTTTATTACAATAAAAAGGGGGAATGAGGAAAGCTACCCCAGCAGAGCAATTACAGAAGGCATTGTATGTTTTTAATTTTTTAAATTTTTCCCTAATGGATCCTAATCCCCCAATTGTAAGGCACTTTAGCAATAACTCCCAGTTAGAAGTTGAACAGAAGGCCCCAGTCTTCATTAGGGACCCAGAAACTGGTAAAATGATGGGACCTTACCCCCTTGTCACATGGGGAAGAAGTTTTGCTTGTGTTTCCACAGAGAGCGGTCCAAGGTGGATCCCAGCCAAAAATGTAAGACCCTTCAGAGAATCCTTGAATACCTCTCCTGAGGATCCTGATCACCCTGGCACTCCATCACTGGCAATCCCAGGTACTTCACCCTCAGCCTTGGTTCCAGAGACCACTGAGGCCACCTCCGCCTGACTGCCATCTCAGCCAACTTCTATTTGCTTCGAGAGGACTTACTGGTTTTACACCACTTTTTGAATTCCATGGCCAACTTACTCCAGAGACAGTAAAATCCATCATTGCAGAACAAGCCTCTCTTCAAGAGCAGCAGTTGAAACGGTTTAAGGAGACACTTGAACTTGAAAACAATTGTATTCCTGCTTTATTTGCATAGACTATTCTCATCAAGTGTGGGTTTTGTGTCAGTGTTGAAAGTGTCACAAACAGTGGTATTGCATCTCAAATTGCCACCGAAGTAACTGCCTGCAGTGTGATCCTTTATGCTATTTGTATGGCGATTGTATTGTTTTAAGATTTGTGTGTGGGCAGGAGTATGGCTGGATTCCACATTGGCATTATTGGGGGGCAGATTTACCTTTTCAACCAGTCCTTTTGGTAGGACTCAGCCTTGACGATGGAGGAGTGGTCGCAGTGCCACCCCTTCCAGAATGTAATGTTTGGCTTATGCTAGCTGAAGCTTTAAACAAAACTACATTGTGCCTATCTATGACCTCCCCTGGTGATCCTTTCCAAACTTGCTTAATAGCCGTGCCTTTAGAGAAAAGTGAATGGGACGCCTTATTCAATTTGACAGTCCAAAAAGAAAATTCTGCCCCAGGTCGAATTGAGCCTGTATGGTAGTGCAATGAAGGTTGGAGTAAAAAAGCAGGTGAACCATCCGAATGGTATTTTTCTAATGACCGTGGTTTAGGGGTAAATAAGATTGGGAACTTTCCTCCCCTTTTCATTCAGCCTCAAGAATTGGACATTTTTTGGATCCACGCAGTCTTTTGCATGTTTCTTTCTAAATTATACTGCCATCCCCTATAATGAGAAAAGATTTGGCCTTGATATTTCAGGTACAGGAATTTAAGCCAACGCTTCTGCCTGGTATAATTATACCTTGCCTCAACCAGTTATACCTGGAAATGGTGCTATTGGATTATTGGACAACATATTTTTAATATGTGGAAATAGAGCTTGGAAAGGAATACCAGGAAGGGTTGTAGGAGGTCCTTGTACTTTTGGGCGACAAATCATGTTTCACTCCTTATGAGAAAACTTAACATCTTTGCACAAGTTAGTGCAAGCAGAGTGTAGCACACACATATAGCCCAGATCGTAATGATAATATTGAAGCTTGGCACCTCGGAGCCTGAGTATTTGCCTCAATTATTGCATCTATTGGCACAGCACACCCACTAAAAACTTTGAATAACCTTGGCTGTTGGCTTGCAAAACAAGCTAATGCTACTAGTTCTGCTTTAACAGGCTTATTGACAGATGTAGATAGCGTGAGGCATGCTACACTGCAGAATAGAACTGCAATTGATTTTTTGCTTTTGGCACATGGGGACAGTTCTGATGATTTTGAAGGCTTATGCTGTATGAACCTATCTGCTAACTCTCAGTTGATCCCCACTAGCATACAAGCCCTTTGAGACAGTGTTACCAAATTAAGGGTTGTAGATAATAGTGACTGGCTTGGACATATAGTCGGAGGATGGGGAATTACTGGCTGGCTTAAGCATTTAGTTAAAACAGGAATTTATGTGTTAGCCGTACTGTAGCTTATTCTGATTTGTTTGCCATGTGTCTTGTAATGTGTTGAGACTGATCGATAAGTCCACAAAAAAGATTTTAATAGTGGGAAAAGAAGGGGGAGATGTAGAGATGCAGCTAGAGAGCAGGACTGACAGTACTGCTCAGCTCATTACAGAAGTGGACATGTTAGCATTAGTAGGCCGTAAGCCTTGGCAGGCAGTGTGACCGTGGCAGATGGTATCCTGAAGAGGGAAGCACAAGATAACGGTATGCTGAGTATGCTTAGCTAATGTAAGTCCATATACGCTTGTATGGGTCTGTGCTTGCCTATAGTTAAGCAATGTTATTAGGAAACATAAGATATGGTTGCTATAGTTATTATTGCTTAAGTGAGCAGCTATTTTTAGTTACAGTTGAAAAGGTATATATGCTGAAGCTTTGTGATCAATTGTCCTGGGCTGTAGTATAGGATGTGCACAAAGTATTTATTCTATCACCATCTTCATGAGCTGTTGAAACCAGGTGGGGCAGTGTTTCCCCAGGCCCCCTCCCTCTGGACTATCTTCTGTTAATGGCCCCCATCAATGCCTTGCCGCATGACTCATAGGTAACTCCCTCTGGGAGCTATCTCTGTTTAATGAGCCATCAAGGACTCACTGCATGACTCATAGAAAGATCTCATCTCACTGTGAGATGCTCCGCCCAGGGGGAGGAGCCAAGCATTCCCACCTGGATATAATCTGGGGTTTGGGACAGTACAGGCAGCCCTTACCCACTGGATTCCCAGAGGACAAGAGCTACCAGGCCTTTCTACAGGATCACTGCTTCAACAAGACCACTTCATCTGGACTGCTACCACCACCCTAACTAACAGGGTGTCAGGTTGTATTCTGACTCTGTCAGGGGTCTTCTGTACTATTGCTTTTTATTTTATTTTACCTTCTTTCTATTAAATTGTATTTCTGACTTGGAGTCTCTCACTGGTTTTGCTTTCAAACCATTACATCAATAAACAGACTTTTTGTATCCAAGCAATCAGTCTTGTCTCTTTGATCCCCATCATTATATGATTTACTGACAAATTCCAAACATTGTTTGCTGCAACATTAACCAGGAAATTGTCAGCTAGGCTTTCCTTGGAGAAATGCTGTTTGTTCTTAATTGTGTCTTGGTAGAAATCAAGCATTATTCCTTTCTATTACTGGAGGATAGAAAAACAAGGAATTGTTCATGCTTGTTCTCCTATTTGAATTAGTAACAGTAGTCCCACTTGTTGATCACGTTCTTTCAAATCCCATTCATTGTAATTGTAATTGAGCAAAGTATTGCTGGTTCTCTCTAATCAATGGCAGTGACAGTAAGAGTTAGTCTGTTACATTCTCTGTTGTTGAAGAATCATAGAATATCTTGAGTTGGAAGGGACTCAAGGATCCTTTAAGTCCAACTCCCTGCTCCTTGTAGGACTACCTAACACTAAACCATATGACTAAGAGCATCGTCTAGATGCTACTTAAACTCTGATAGGATTGGTGCTATGACCACTTTCCTGGGGAACCCCTTCCAGTGACTGACCATCCTCTCAGTGAAGAGCCTTTTCCTAATGTCTGTGGGGGTGCATTTTTAATTTAATGTTAATTCATAAGTTAATGTTCCTCTGTAAAATGGTTTGTTCCATGTACCCCTTCTGTTACCTACTTTTGGTTTCTCCCTGCCTTCTCCCCAGTTACAGTTCTATGATTGGTTCTTCCTAAGTTTTCCCCCCAGAGACAGTTATCTATCCATCATCTGTCATGTAATCCCCTGGTCCTCTCTGTCACTTGGGGGCCTCTCCCTGCTTCTGGAAGATTCTAGGAGAGTCGTTGAGTGAGGGATCCAGGCTGCCACCTCCTACTATACACTGTATGGTTATTATATTTGTCTATTATGTTATGAGCCACTCCCCTGTCTTATCATATTGGTCCCTGGTTGAACCCTCCCCTGTGTTACACCTCCCTTTAAAAGTTCCTCCCCGAGGGACAGTCTGTCTCTCTCCTGAGGCAGACGTCCCGAGGTGAGGACTCCATGCTGGAGTTCCAATAAACTCGTTGTGACCAAACCTCTCGAGAGTCCCTCCTTTCATCTTCCTGCCATCGTCTCGCTAACGGTCCTGACCAGCCAAGTCCCATCGGTATTGCAGCGGTGCCGGGGCTGGCCGAGCTTGAGAATATGGACACCGCGCCAAATGTCCAATCTAAACTTCCCTTGATGCAGCTTCATACCATTTTCACGTGTCCTATCATTGGTCACCAGAGAGAAGAGATCAGCACCTCCCCCTCTCCTGACCCCCTTAAGGAAGCTGTAGCCTTCTCTAAGCTGAACAAACCTAGTGACTTCAGCTACTCTTCATAAGTCTTGCTCTCAAGACCTTTCATCATCTTGTCTGCCCTCCTCTGGACACTCTCTAGATAGTTTGATGTCCTTCTTATATTGAGGCACCCAAAACTACACACAGTATTTGAGGTGGGACCACATCAGTGCAGTGCAGAGTGGGACAATCGCCTCCCTTGACTGGCTCATGATGCTGTGCCTAATGCACCCTAGGACCTGGTTAGCCCGTATAGCTGCCAGGAGACACTGTTGGCTCATATTCAACTTGCCATCAACCCAAACCTCCAGATATCTCTGTGGAGCTGCTCTCCAGCCTCTCATACCTCAATTTGTACATATAATCAGGATTACCCTGTCTCAGGTGCAGAGTTTGGCACCTGTTCTTAAGTTCTATATGGCTGGTGATTGCCCAGTGTATAAGTGAACCCGGTTCAGGAAAGCACCTTTTATTTTCACAAAATCATGTGATTCCTGAGGCTGGAAAGGACCTCTGGAGATCACCCAGTCCAACCCCACTCTGTTCAAAACAAAGTCAACTAGAGCAAATTATTCAGGGCCCCAATCAGTTAGGTTTTGAATATCTAGTATTCCTGTATTTCAGTTTGTGCCCACTGCCTTTTGTCTTGTAATTGGACACCACCAAGAAGAGTCTGGCTGTCTTGTTTGTACTCTTCCATCTGGTACTTATTCATACTGATAAGAAGCCTCCTGATCTGGGGAGCTCAACACTGGACACAGTATTCCAGATGTGGCCTCACCAGTGCTAAGTAGAGGGCAAGGATCATCATCCTCAACCTGCTGATGATGCTCTTGCTAATGCAGCCTGGGGGACTGTTGGCCTTCTTTGCAAAAAGGGCTCATTGCTTGCTCATGTTAAAGTTGTTCAACGGGATTCCCAGGTCCTTTTCTGCCAGCTGGCTTCCCAAGCAGTTGGCCTCCTTCATGAATGGTGAATGGGGTTATTCCTTCCCAGGTACAGGACTTTGTATTTCCCTTTGCTCAACAAGATGAGATGCCTGTCAGCCCATTTCTCCAGTCTTTTGAGGTCCCTCTGAATGGTAGCACATATACTCTGATGTATCAGCCGCTTCTCTGAATTCTTTATCATATGCAAACCTGCTGAGGTCGCACTCTGCCCCACTGTCCAGATCATTAATGAAGATATAATAGTATTGGACCCAATATTGACCCTGGGGTACATCACTATTGACTCATCACCAGCTGGATTTTGTGCCACTGATCCCAACCCTTTGAGCAGGGCAGTTCATCCAGCTTCCATTGCATCTGATTGTCCACTCATCTAGTGTGTACTTCATCAGTTTGTCTATGAGGATGTCATGGAACAATCACAAAACCCTTGCTTAAGTCAAGATGCTTTGCTGTCAAGTCAAGTGAGTCTAGCAGAGGGTGACAAAGATGGTTAGGGGACTGGAGCATCTCTCGAGCATAGGCTGATGAAGCTGGGCCTGCTCAGCCTTGAGAAGAGATGACCGAGAGGGGACCTTATCAATATATAGAAATATTGGAGGGGAGGGTGTCAACAGGATGAAGCCAGGCTGTCCTCAGTGCCAAGCAATAGGACAAGAGGCAATGGGTAGAAACTGATGCACAGGAAGTTCCATCTGAATATGAGGAAGACCTTTACTGTGTGGTTACCAAACACTGGAATAGATTGCCCAGTTTGTGGAGTCTCCCTTACTGGAGATATTCAAGAGCCGTCTGGATGCAATTCTGTGCAATGTGCTCTAGGAGGGCCCTGCCTGAGCAGGAAGGTTGGACAAGATGATGCCAGTGTGGTCCCTTCCAACCTTACTCATTCTGTGATTCTATAAACACTATCAGATATTCACCCCTCATTTATTGAATCATTCATTTCATTGTAGAAGGCTATCAGGTTGGTCAAGCGGGATTTTCTCTTCATAAATCCATGCCTAGAACTCCCACTCATCTTCTCATGCTTAATGTGTTTGAAGATGGCTTCTGTCACTTTCCCAGGGATTGAGGTAAGGCTGACTGGACTGTAGCTTTCCAGGTTCTTCTTCTTGCCCATCTGGAATCTAGGGGTGACATTCACCTCCCCCAAACACCACAACCTTTCAAAGAATAATGGTGGTCTCAAAGTGACATTGGCTACATTCCTTGACACTCATATGGATATCCCATCAGGTCCCATGGATTTATGTATGTCCAATTTGTTTTGATATTCCCTAACCTGATTCTCCTCTGTCAAAGGTACATCTTCCTTGATGTAGACTTTCCCAGTGGTCTTGTTAAGGAAACTTTCCTGCCTGACCATCCAGATGCCACTCTGGCAGTCACATTTGCATCACCCCTGACTTTAACTGCTAGAACCAAAGTCCCTCCACAGTGGGTGGCTCCACTGAGCTGACAGGTGCTCTGTTTGACTCCTGATACACACCACACTCATACAGTCAGACAAATTTCCCTTACTGTCCCAATCCTAGGTTTCCTGTAGCAGTCTCAGACATCTGGTTCCTTTAAGTATTTTAATCATAGTGCAGTAACATAACAACAACTCAAGCTGGGTGCCTCTGGGGAGGGACCCTGAACAAAGCAATCCCTGGGCTTTTATAGCCTTACAGTCTATGTGCCCATTCTTCATGTGCCCTGCACGTGACTCTTGGTCCACTGGTGATTTTTGGTCTGGGGCCTTCTCGTTGTCCATTGACTCCTGCAGAGTCCCTAGGTAACTGTCCACCCCTGACCAGCTAGTGTCACAGGGTTTCTTGCCCTTTGTTAGGCAAAAGGTCAGTGCTAGTTCACAGCACATTGCCTGGGGCTCGAACAATTTGCCACCACCCAGGGCACAATCTGCAGTGTGCACACCAATCTATCCACAATAGGTATATTCCTCAACAGTCCTCCCTTTGTTTTAATTGGGCATACCTGCTAATATACCTAAAGGAAAAAACTTTTGAGTCATTTAACCCCTGCTCTTACATACAACGTTATTACAGGTAACAAACAA
The DNA here is from genome assembly GCA_024734555.1 of Trochalopteron elliotii. Taxonomy (NCBI): domain Eukaryota; kingdom Metazoa; phylum Chordata; class Aves; order Passeriformes; family Leiothrichidae; genus Trochalopteron; species Trochalopteron elliotii. Next base: position 3,881 of record JANPWX010018201.1, on the reverse strand, counting down.
CGGATTTAAGGTTAACAAGATTGCCATAGGGTGGAGTACAAGATTATAAATTCCTGTGCACAAATACCTAAATTATTACCAATACAAAATCATAAAGGGTTCTCAGAAATCAGTTATCTGGTTGATCATCCATTACTGGTTTGATGTGAGAATGGTATATCCAATTTTCCTTATCTAAAACTTTAATAGCAAAATAGGAACACAGTAAAACAGTATACGGCCCTTCCCATTTAGGTTTTCATTTGGATTTTCTAGAGAATACCTTATTTAAAAGTTCATCTCCAGGCTGTATATTATGTACCTGTATAACAGGTGGAGTGGGTTGACACCAGTGAGCATACTTTCTCTGCTCTTTGAATCCTTTCTGCATATATAATACATACTGGGTCAAGTGTTCAACTCCATCCAATAAGCTGGTCTTAGCTGGTATATACATTCCTGGTATACCTTGTGTGTTGGTTTAGCACAGATGGTGAGGAGCAATTGGTGATTTCCTTTGAACTGACAACCAAATTAGCCAATTGCATGCAAGGATACACCTCTGGGTCACACAGCCTTAAAAGTTAGAAGGAAGCCTGGGGTCGCTCTCATCCTTCTGCCTTCAAAGGAGGTAAGGCAGTCCTGGCTCTCTCCTTTGGGGGGGGCCGGGACAGCCCTGCCTGCCCGGGCCCAGGCTGTCACAGGAGGCCCGCCTGGCCCAGTGACTCCCAGGCCGGGGGAGGGGATGATGTGCCCCCATCCCGGCCCAGATCAGTTTTTAGCAGCTGTTTCTGTGAGAGTTCTGACCCACAAAAAACTTTTTCTAAATTGCCAGTAAAAAAAAAATTCCATAGTAAACACGAAACTCCTCTCCTAAAAAACTAATAAAAAACTATATTTAAATAATAAAACTGACTGAATGTCACAAGTTTTGTCTCTATGTTGTTTGCAAGAAAGTAAACACTTGTAGAAAAAGAAGAAAAGTTTTAAAAGTTTCATTTTCTTTTTTTTCTTTCCTTACTGTATATTAATAAACTGTTTACTTTTAAATTAAGCCTGTTTCACCTTTTTTCTCCCAAAATCCTATCTCCCTGTTGGCAAACAAAATTCTGCAAATGTAAAACCACCACATAAATAGTGCATTGACCAGAAAACGCAAAATTCAAACCAAAACCACTACACCTTGTTATGAATGGATGTGGGGGTTTAGATAAGTCCTTGCCTTTTGCCCAGGCCTCTGGCAGCAGGCAGTAGCTTTATTGAGGTGGCCAGCACCCCAAAACCCACTCTCGTTCACAAGTTCTTTAATAATGGCTGTTTCGGTCTATTATAGAATGAATTATTTATTTAATAGACACAAAACTAACAGACATCAGACTTATCACAGACTATATACTACACAGGAATAAGGACAAAAAAAGAGACTACTAGTAGGTGAACATACAGTGCACGATAAGGTACCCTCTTCAGTTACAGCTAGTGAATAAATATTATAAGCTTAGGATTCAATGTATCTTACTGTAGGCACACAGTTTGTGGTGATTGGGAATGAGGCTGCAGCTCAGCCTCATCCCTAATGGGCTACAACTGTGTAGGACAGGTGAACAGTATTGAAGGCAAAGGACCATGGAATGCTGTACTGACCAATCACAAAAAGGTAGAGAGGGCACAGAGGTGTAACGCATGTAAGATGAAGGGTATAAAAGGCTGTATTGAAAGACAATAAAGTGCTGATGCTTGGAACTTTCTTCAGCATTAGTTGTACCTCCTCCATCATCTTACCATCCAATTGTTTGGCGGAGCACACATCGAGATCCTTTCCCCCATTCCCAGGAAAGTAACCATGGAATTTGCATCCAAATTCCAGGGAGAAGTCCCTTACGCCTTCAGGGTGTGGGTGTAGAAGTTTCTACCTCTGTGATAACTGTGTGTGCTTTTATAGTATGTAAAACAGTGTCTCTCAGTCAGGAATATTTATTTTCTTTATCTCTCCCCACTTCTGCTCTCCAGACTAAGATGTTGATTCTTAGTTGAGGCCTGAGCCCTTTTGGTGGCAGAGATGACCCCTTGCTGGGCCTTTTAACCCCTGGGTTATCTCTTTCCATATGCATCAACCATCTGTGACAGAGGGCGGGAGAGGGGGGGGGAATAGACATATTCTGCCACATACCTAAATACCTTCCAAAGAGAATTTCTGCTGGTTTTAGCCCTACAGGTTGCCACAGAGTATTTTGTGCATCCTACAGATCCAATTTTAAAGCTTCTGGCCATTTCAGATTAGTGTGTGAGCATATTTTTGCTATCTTTTTGTTACCAAAATTTTGGTAAAATAAAAAAAACTCCTTAGCACCAATGTAGCATTAAGAAGCAGGCATTCTTTATTCAGCTGGATGTACAAGGGGACAGCTCCTCCAAAAGCTGTGCATGCTGAGTACAGGAAAGTTTCTATTTATGTACTGTATTTTAAATACATATTCATTGATCGTCCCAGAATAAACATACATATGATAATCATTTCCCCAAAATCATTAATATATTTCCCCTCCCCTTTATGCATGTGTTGTTCTGTCCTGGGGGTCTCTCTGGTAGTCCCTAGTAGTTGTGGACCCCAATGTTACAGGTGATGTAGTCGACTTGGCGGGGCACTGAGGCTGGTGAACTTCCAGTTCTCCTTACACAATGAGCATTGTGCAGTTCCATAGGCCAGTGGTTTTGGAAGAACAAGCATTGTATTAACTCACCAGGTGTAGACAATTTATCATCTGGTAACATCCCCCCCTTTGAGGCTTCTGAAGCTTGTCTTCTTTTCAAGCTTTCATAAGCCTCACTTTGCTTTTTACTAACATCATATAAGTTCCTCATGTTGTATTAGAAATTACGTTTTATATACAGCTTAAAGCAAGTATCATAATCACAATTATTACTATGATCACAATTATACTTTGCAAAAGTGAGGCCGGCCAACCAACCAGTCAGAGAAAATCCAAGTCTTTTAAATATTTATTTAACCAGTTATTTTCTAATCTTGCCCTTAATTCTCTGCTAGATGCAGCAACTGATTTTATCCTCTATCTGATCATCCAATTTAGTAGTCACGTTCGGAATGTGCACACAAGTATTGTTGTTTAAATTCAAGTATCCACATACTCCATGTTCATGTAACAGCAATAAGTCTGAGGCCAATCTGTTTTGTAAGGTCATTTTTAGTTGTGGCTTGCAATTGTTCATTTATTTCAGTAAACCCTGAGTTGCATTTGCTAAAGTTTCCATTTGAAGAGTCAAATTGTGTATGGCCAGCCTATTCCTGAAGGTAGATATTTACAGAGTGAAGATGGAGTCTAAAATCTCTGTTGCCCTGATCTTTTTCAGCCTTCTGATGTTTGCATTTTTGTAGTAGAGTTTCTTACAGATTTTCATATAAACAAAAGTGATGTTATTGTAAACTGTTCTTGTTTATCATTCCTCTCTGGAGGAGGGACAATTGATGGACTTCTAGTTTAACCAGTGTGGTTGGAGAGGTGTCAACCTCATTGTCCAATCCATGATCATTGTCCAAAATCTATATAAATCGAAATAGGAAAATAAACTTCCATTTTTTTGCCCGTGTGCATGTCGTTCATTTCATGTCCTATACGACATCCATCCCACTATGATTCCCATATCCTTCCCACACGTGTTCCCAAATTTTGTCAAATTACTGACTAGTTCCGCACAGAACTGGATTTTCTTCAGAGGTTGGTGTTGGCAAGCAAGGTGTTATAGAAGTTACATTCTGTAATCTGCCAAAATCTTGCACTAACATTTAAGATCACATTTCCCCTCCCAGAGTGTCCTAGGGTGACTATGTATCCCCAGATCGTCTGTCTGTACCTTTAAGACTGGTTCTGAGAGTGAGCAGGGAA
>JANPWX010018200.1:72363-118261 GCA_024734555.1 Trochalopteron elliotii | reverse complement strand
GGTTGGGGGCAAAGTTGGGGGACTAATGGGTAACAGGGGAGGGCTGCTAGGTAGTATTTGTGGAAGTTGTGGGTATATTGGGGGAGGAGGAGATAGATGATCAAGGGGGTCCCACTGCTTATTTTCTTCTTTCCTCTTCTCTTTCTCATCTACTTTCTCTTTCTCCTTCAACTTACAAATTTTTGTCACCTCTTCTTTAGACGTGCTGTTCTGCCAACAAGTAGCATAGCGTATTTGCTCACTACAGGTGTTTTCCTGAGCTTTCAAATATTGATTTAACTGATCACACATCCACAAATCTGTGGTTCCACACTACGGCCACTGGTTAGATAAATTTAAAGTTGGCCAAACTTCAACACAATAATGGATCATTTTGATCCTACTTAGATCTTTAGTTTTATCATTACTTTCCCACGATTCTAACATTTGCCCTAGTGGGTTTTCTGGTGGGATGTTCTTAATCTTGTTACTTCTCTCCACTTCTCTCTTTTTTGTCTTGCTCTTGCATACACCCATTTTCACTCCACACTCACACTGGTACCCGTAGGTAGCCCGTAAGACTCGCCCTCAGAGCCTCGGCCACTACCCCCGCCAGTACCCACACTCAGGAGCCCCGGAAGCAGTCTGGAAGACCCGCCCTTAGGGCCTCAGCCCCTGCCCCTGCAAGCCCCGTGGTACTCGGGAATGGTCTGGTTCCTGCCCCCCACTTTTTAGGGCCCAGCCACCACCCCAGCCAGTACCCTCTTGCGCCCCTGTACACCAGGCAGTCCCCGTTAGACAGCCGATATGCCCGGGCCCTGGGGGTCAGCACTGCCCACTGCCAGGACTGGGTGTACAGTGTGTAGCTCACTCACTCACCCTACTGCCAAGCTTCCTACACCAGCTGAAACTTGTTTCCCTACCTCTCATGTTCGGTCGATACACCTCTCTCTAAGTGCCTATCGACCCCTGTCACGCTGCACCCCGTGTAGGTCACCCCAGCCAGTATCCACGGGCTCTGAAAGATCAAGCACTCCTCCCGCCTTGAGTTACTCTGAACTCCCTGAACTTGCGCAGTGTGTGCCTATCCCCGACACCCGCAGACCCCCGGGCCGTGCCTCGGCCAGTGCTCTCTAACACTCCCCACACGTTGAGCTATCCTAAGCTCCCGGTACTAGTGTGGTACGTGCCTCACGCACTTGCCCTCAGCCTTCCCGCACGCTTGGGACGGCCTCGGTGGCCCACCCCCGTTGGGAGGGCCTCCCCCACAAACAGCCTCTCACGGGCCACTCACACCCTAGGTTTCCTCCGCCCACTCGGAGGGGGGCCTCTAAGCCCCTGGGAGCGCTTTATTCACTCGCTTCCTCCTTTTCCCGATGGGCTCCTTTGCAGGAGTCCCCACACGGTACTCAGAAGCCACACTCACTCAGGGGGGGGCCCAGGATGGTCCCTCCCCACACTCACTCGCCTCCCGTCACGAGGTCTTACCAAGTGCTCCTCAGCAGTGTATAGCTCTTCCTGGTGCTCCGCAGCAATGTCCCATGATGCTAGAGAGCGAGGTTTTCTTGATCCGGGGGGGCCAGCATTCCCAGAGGTTCGGAGCCAGATGACGTCCACTTCTGTCCTCTTCTGTCCTCTTCTATCCTCTTCTGGGTGTGGCTTCTCCCGGGTTTCGGCACCATCTGAGAAAAATTGGGCAGGAGACGATGTTTCCTCCTTTAAATGCCTTTATTAAAGTATAGCTCTTTTAGAAGCAGGCGCCTCAGGGGGGGGTGGGATGGCCTCCACCGCAGTGCTGAGAAGGAGGGGGGGGCTGGACACTCTGCTGCTGCACACAGCCGAGTGGGGAATTAGCCTCCCCCCTCACGGGAGCATGCTCCCGACAATTCCAGTCCAATGTGATTTCCACTGATGAGTCGGATGTTCAGATTGCTCTTCTGGTCACGGCGAGATCTAAAGGTCCTGGTATCAATTGGCTTGTACTCTTCAGTCTTCATGGTTATTATCCTTTTTGTTTTAAGTTGTTGTTAAAGAGTCTTAATTACTGTTTGTTTTGGAAGTTGTCCCGATTTTCCTGAGGTGTTGCATCCTGGGATCTTTAATTACCATAAGGGGTGTTAGAGTAGGAGACGGGGGGCAGGGGGGTTGAGATAGCCAGGCCGAGTAGAGAGGTGTAGGAGTCTTACGTTGCCATGGAAACGACATTCTTGCTTGACAGGTCACGATATATTACAAACATGAGTACAAAGAGTTTTTAACATCTAACTTTACAATTCTATAACTAATATAACTAATACTTTCTAAATTTATACTTTAACTTTTAGGAGTTGTTTTAAACTTTATTTTTCACACATTCACTGAACTCTCTCCCAAACTCACAATCACTTGATAAATCAAATGAAAAATTGGGTAAAACTTTCCAATTCAAAATTTCCCTTTACTTTGTAAAACATAGAGCTTTCTCCCTACTTTCTCCCAAAACTCAACTGACAAAAGTGATTCTTGTGTAATATCTGTGAAATGCTTAAAAATACAGCGAACAAAAACTTTTAAATAATTTTTAGAAAACTTAACATTATGACTGTTATAGATATATATTATAAAGTTGGCTTTTCGCAAGGTGTGTGTGTTATATGAATAATAACATTGTATTAAGAATATAAGGTTTTTTCTGCTATTAGTAAAGAAAACCAAGCATAGTGGTAGTAGTTGATATAGTATGCTTAAACTGTCTGTTTGNTTTTCTATTAAACTTATCTCTTAAAATCTACATAGAAAGTGAACCTCTTTTTTCACATGACTAACAAGGACAATAGAAATTTGGGAAAAAACTTCCTGCTGCTCGAATGAGAGTTTTGCTCCCATCTTGCATCTTTCGCCCTCCCATGAGGTTAAAATGGGGAAAAAAAAGAAAAAAAGTGACCTTCACAATAACATACTCACTGCTTCGGTGGGTCAAAAAAAAACCTCTCGTGGGGGTTCCGCTGGCAACCGGTCCTCAACGTCCTTGACAATCCAGAGGGTTGTCGGTCGCGGCCCTCAGGAATTTCCACAGAAAATTGGGGTTTGCCCTCGGGGAAATGGAACACCTGACTGCGACCTTAAATCCACCGACTGTGGCCGCGTGGAGACACTTACGAGGAGCCTATGATAGACCCCACGGTCAGGGTGCCATTTGTAGCAACATGGCAGGATGGTGAAATTCTGCTACCTTCTCAAAGTGTCTCCTTCAGAAGCCGCTCAGAGCAGGCTATAAGAACAGCCATTTCAGGTCCATGCACACACACATGCCAGATAGCTCAGTGGAGGAAAGACAGGAAGGGACTACTGTATAATATGTTCCAGCAGAAGTTTACTCCAGCATGCTGAAGGGATCAGGGACAGAAGACCTCGCCATGTGGTGTGCACAGGCTTAAGTATGGGGTCAGCGGCCAATGACCTGAGGGCACAGGGGCGGTACAAAGGGCAGTAACCTATAGAGGGGTATGAGGGATGAACAATTGGGGTGGGCAGGGTTAAGTGGCCAATGGGGGAAGCAATCCAAGATAGATTGGCAGTAGTTCTGCAAGGCACCATGAGGGAAGTCTTTTCTTTCAGTCTAGGCAGGGACAACTCTATGGTTGTTCTTTCCAGGGCAAAGCCTGGAAGTTTCTCTGGGGGGATTTTAGGGTTCCCACAATTGGCAAGACCAACGGGCCAATGGGAAAAGCAAAACTGAGGTAGATTAACATAGTGCTGTAGAGCACCATGGGGGAAACCTTTTTCTCTCATCCTAAGTGATGAAGCATTCTCGAAGCCTATGGTAGATTCCTCCAGGGCATTGCCCTGGAAGTTCCCCTGATAGGCTCAAGGGCTTCCACAGGTTGGTGTGCTTATTTCGATGCGTGGGAGGTGCAGGTGGAGGCAGTGACTGATGGAGCTGGAGTGGGACAGTCCCATGTGCTGCAAACCTGTGTCTCCTTCCTGCAGCATTGCAGGGTGCAGGGTTCTGGCTGCTCCCAGACAGCAAAGAGCTGGTTCCCTGAAGGTCAGGACTGGTATTTCTGTTAAAGGTAGTGGAGATGTTCCTGCAGGTTCTTTGAAGAAGGCATCATAGGCCATAGAGCTGTAGTTAATAATTAGAGGGACTCTTGCATAAGACAAATATCAACATTTTCACTTACTGTAACTATGTATAGGTGTAGGTTTAAAAATCAAATAGCATCTGCTCTAACCAAAGCCCTAGAGTGTAAGCTGTTGCCTGTTTTGCTTTCGAAACACCACCTTTTCCCTGAGATAACTCCATGCTTGTTGCAGTTGGCTGCATGTTCCCACATCCCACACATGGGAGTTGTGTGCAGTGTCTTAAGCTGCACTTTCTATGACCTCCTGGGTGGGAATTATTGTTCTGAATTGAATGACCTGCATCTTGCTGGGTGTTGTTTTCTGAGGGGAGACTTTTGACCTGCAGGACTGAGTGTTTCCTTGCTCTCAGCTTGTGAGTTGAAAGTGAGTTCATCTGAAGGTTGTTGTAGCACTGTCTTGGATTTTAAGCCAAGGGTGGAAGTGGTCAAAATTAAATTAACCTGAGATTTAGAGCATGAAGAAGTAAATCCCATTGAACTTGTGCATGTTAGAGTCTCAGAACAATATTTATGTTAAGGGATGAGCTTGTGCAGTTGGGCATCCTGAAGCTCTTCGGTTGCTTTGTTGTGCAAGAATCTTGTTTCCGCAGTGGTAAATGCTAGAGATGCCCACAAGATACCTGAAAGTGCTTCACTGTCAGTAGTTTAAAAACAACGATATAATAGCACATTTAAAAAGAACATTATTTGGTATTGTTAAGACTTGGCCTTAGTTTGGAGTTTCTTCTTGATACCTGGAGAAGATATTAAAATTTTAGGTTTGCGCAAGTTTGAAAGGGTCAGTACCCTGATCATCCCGTGAGATCGCACAACACCATTCTAACTACACACCCACAACCCCTGTGCTATCACACAACTTCGGAAGCCTGTTCCAAGGCCTCAAGTCAAATGCAGTGCCTGCCTGAGGGTCAGCACCCCTCAGCTCAGAAAGCCCGAAAATCTCAGCCTCCAGGGTTCCAACATTAAACCAGAGTGCTGTTTCTGATATTGTTCATTTTTAGAACTGGGTTTCCATGTCTTGCTTTAGCTGTTATCATTAGTAACTTGCTAGGCTTCATTTTGGGGATGGGAGAGCACTTTGTGATCTCTGAAGCATTCGGACGTGCAGGAATGTATGGCAGTGATATTACATAAACCAGAACAATAGTATTGTTTTCTAAGTGTATTTTTTAAACTCTGTTTTCTCTTTAAAACTAATTTTTCTGGGCAACTCAACTGAACATATGTATTATTGCTAACATTTTCTTAAAATCAAATCCAGTATATATAGGTTTTTTACTATTGCTTTTAGAGGACTAATTTGTTTTTTTCTTCCCCAGTAGGCTGTGTTCATCCTGCTCTCATGACTTTTTCCTGTTTAATTGCTTTAGTATTACATTGAGTTCTGCTTTAATTTTTTTAATTGGCAATTGTATCGTGTCCATGGTAAAAGAGGGAATTTCACAGTGGAATTGAAGGCAGAGATTTGGACCACTGTGCTTTCATTTAATGAGGAAGGTACTTAGTAGTTCTCTTCAAACTGTACCTATTACACCAACAAGTGGTGTCTGCTTAAGTGAAGCCTATCAAATATATAATACATGCTTAACGCTCTGTAAAGAATGATAAATTAGGGCATTGATAGCAACTAACCAAGACCTTGTGCCATGACACAGACAAGGAGGAACCAGTGGTGCCAGTGTCACTGAAGGTATGGGCTGACATGGGTGGTAAGGATGTGGCCAGAGGAGCCTTTGCTTCTCTGGCTCTCAGGTGGGTGAGTGAGAAAGGTGAGTCCAAGGTGAGTTCACCTTGACTGATGGACAGCTCTGTGCCATCTTCTGTGCTCGTGGGCTGTGGATGCTGAGAGCCAGGTCAGAGGGAGAGATTTTCAAGTATCAGGCAGCAGCAGAATCTGTGGGAAAACAAGTCACATAACTTTCCTACATTGGCCTGAGAAACTGTGAGAAGGAATTAAAACAATCTTTGCAGCTGGTGTTTTGAACTAGCTGTTTACTTGCAAGGTGTTTACCAAGAGGTGTTATTTCTGATTAGCCAATGGTGGTGAGGTGTTGGTTTGAGGACCAATCATGTCCTGCTCTCTCAGAACCGTCTATAAAAGGGTGTGATGTCGAATAAATGAGGCGCTTGCCTTCTGAGAAGACCTGAGTCATGTGTCGTTATTCAGTCATCCCTAATACAATAGCTACAGTGGGCTCTGCATGTGTCCTAGGGTGACTATGATGCCTGTATCCCCACATCGTCTGTTCTGTGTTCTGTACCTTTAAGACTGGTTCTGAGAGTGAGCAGGGAAAGAAGAAGCACGCAGTTTGTTTTGAAAAACAGTGTTCACTCCTCAGGATCTTCTCTCGTCCTTGGGACTGTGTGGTTTGTTTTTTTTTTCTTCGTCGGATGCATGGAGGGCAGCCGGAGAGAGTTTTTTCTTCCTTTTGTTAGTTTAGCTAGCTAGCTAAAGCAAAGAAGCTTTCCTGGACTGTTTTTTCCCTTTTTTTTTTTTGGGACTGTTTAAATCTGCTCTGGACTGAAAAAACCCAGAGGAGCACCGGGATCTTGCGCCCGTGGCCCACCGGGCCTGGACTCGTCTTTTTCCAGCACCAAAGGGACTGATAAACAGACTGAGGGAGCTGAGTTAACTCCTGGCACGGACTCTCAGTTTTGCCATCTCTCTTCGGAGCAGCGAGAGGTTTTATTGTCTCATATTATTATTATTATTCTTCATTCTTTATACTTGTGGGTATTTTGTTTGTTAAATAAATAGTTTTTTCCACTTTTTCTCAGGGAGTTCTTTTCCCGAACCGGCTAGGGGGAGGGGCTGTTTGGACTTGCTTTCCAGAGGAGCACCATTTCGGAGGGTTCCTCCCAAATTTGCCCTAAACCAGGACAGCATGGCAAGCTGGGCAGCCTCGCCTTAGCACAGCAGTAAAATGGTATAATTGAGATGATTTCAGTGTTAGAAATTTCTTCTTCCCAGTGGGTTGAGATACCCCTGATGCCCTTATATTCCTCATGTATGAATGCTTAGTTGCAGCTTTCATGCATTTTCTTACTACTGGTTGCTCTGGGAGCTGTCTACAGTAGAAACAGGACTCTACAGTGTAGAGCTACACCTGATATGGGACAACAGAGCTGCTCAGACTTCTGGCCCTGGGTCCTGTTTAAACCACCCAGCCAATTTTGTTAGCAGATGAACACTTCAGCTCTGCTGAGTTAGTGTATAAATAGCTTTTGTTACAGCAGTGCAGCCTCTATAAATGCTGCAATGTCTTGTCTGTGAGGCTTCCGGCACTTAACATTTTAGGGTTCTTAGGAAATGGCACAGACTATTATTGATCGCTTCTTATAGGTGCCTGTAGTTAGCATAAACCAGGAAAATACAACTTGAGTTGTGGGCACTTATTTATAAATATCTTAAAGCAGCCAGGAAGCCTTGTAAGGTGCAGTTTGTGCCCCTTGGTGTGGGACTGTGAACTCGGGTCATCCCAGCTCCTGTACCAGGGGTTCACAGCCAAACCCTCCAGCCCTGCCACCAGCAAGCACGGTGCACCTGGAGCTCACTGCCTGGGTAAGGAGGTGTGAAGGAACAGCAAAGCAAGTTGTGCTTTTGCATAATAACTATGACTCTCATCCTGCCACCTGCCCAGGCATTGTGGCTTTGAGGTCACATTGATGCAAATACACTGTGCTAAGTGCTGGGAGAACATCTTTCCTGCTTCTTCACCCTTTTGAAATGCACGCCAGGCGGTCCTGGAATTCAGCTTAATAAGAGGAAGAAATGTTTGTACCAAGATTGGCTGATGTACTTATTTTACCCAGAATTAATTTGTAAACTCTATCTCTACCTGGAGAAGCTTAATTAGCATTATAAATCTAATGTGCAATGGGTACTGAAGTGCGGCAATTTCAGGCACACGAAGAATGAGACAGACACAGAAGGTCAGGCAGGAAAAGCTTCTATTTTAATTTTCTGACTCCATCTTTTATACATTTTGGCCAGAAGGCAAAAGATTGGCCAAACAAGTTGCCACCTTCTTGACCTCATTGGTGAACATCACCATCAATCACATTCCTCCTCTGCGAGGAGAAATATGTAAACAAAATAGATAAGTTCTAACTATTTACATAGTTTATATGAAGCTGTGTGAGAACCTCGACTACAAACTGCAAGCACTGGAAAGCAGGAAAACTCAGGGTAACACTGAAGGAACTTGAGTTTTAAAAAAAAGGAGATGGGAAATTAGAGGGAGAAATTGGATTTAAATTGCAAGGCTGCCTGTGGTCCTGGAGGAGCTGGATAAGGTCATTATCCTAAGGTGACTTTTTGATGCTTGTATCCCCAATTGTCTGTTCTGTTTGTGCTGTCTATTACGTTCTGTACCTTTAAGACTGGTTCTGAGAGCAAAGCAGGGAAAGAAGAAGCACCCAGTTTGTTTTGAGAAAACAGCGTTCACTCCTACACATTCTTTTCTCCAGACTCTGTGTGTTCGTCGGAGGCATGGACAGCAGCCAGACAGAGAGCATTTTTTGCTTTTAGTTAGTTTAGCTAGCTGAGGCAAAGAGGCTCCCTGGACTGTTTATTTTTTGTTCCTTTTTCTTGGGACTCTTTAAATCTGCTCTGGACTGAAAAACCCAGAGGAGCACCAAGGGCTCACACCGTTGGCCCACTGGGGCCTGGACCTCCGGAGGGACTGGGACTGGTGGGAGACTGAGCTGAGCTACACCCACGGCAAGGACTTCCTCAGTTTTGCCATCTCTNTTTCTGGACCGGCTGGGGGGGGAGGGGCTGTTTAGGTTTGCTCCCCAGAGGAACCCCATTCAGAGGTTTCCTCCCAAATTTGCTCTACACCAGGACAGTCATGTTCCCTGAAAAAATGTAGCCTATGTGGAATCTACTTGTTTTGTTTATTACAGGTATTCAAAACATGCTTAACCCAGATCTGGATATGCCTCAATGATTTAGAGGTGATAACAATAATAAAACTTTGGTTTTAGTTGCAAAACTACACAATGTTTTTCCCTAATGTGACCAATGGAAATAAATATGCAAATCTCAACAGGCAGCTGTGATTGTGGTTTTCATTTTTGTTATGCACAAGATTTCGAGCCAGCACTAGGACCAGACTGATAAAACCATGCCCATGTGAACGCACATCTATCCTGCATACCCAGATGTCTTTCAAATCCTTGGTCAAGTTTTTTGTGACCACCCAGTGAACATTAATAGAGCTGCTGCTTGCAGAATTTATTTCTACAAAGTCCATAACACAGGGATTTTCCTCCAAGGGCAGGCAAATGGCTTAGGGAAAAAAAGAAGTTTTTTTCCTGAAGAGTGGTGACCAGTATTGATAAAGTTTATTTTTGAAATGGTTTTTAACTGCAGACCTGTTTGAGGGCAGGGGATATTTCTATAGAGTAAGAAATTTTTTTTTTGTGTTATTCCCAGAATGTTGCTTCTTGCAGTTGCCTCTAGGATTTGGGAGTCATTGGAGGAGGTCGTGGTCTGATTTTTTTTTGTTTTGGTTGCTTTCCCAGCTGTTCCCCACTGCATGCTAAATGGGTCTTGTAACCTAAATGGACGCAGTTGCATGGATGAAAGAAAACAGCTAGAGAGAGGGAGAGAAAGAAGTGAGGAAATATTTCATGAGGCAGTTGAAGTGAATGATTTTGCCTATTGGTGAGGTGGCAGGCAGTCATCTGCTCAGCTCTGCATCCCATCCAGCTGACCTTAGCTTTGTTCTTGGTGAGTTTCTCCTAGGGCCTGTCACTATGGAGAGGCAAGACATTCACCATAAACAGATTCACAGGAGATCACTCCTTTGTCTCAGACCTTCTCTCTCTATATCAGGTTGCTAAAGCCACCCTTCCATCATCTGTCTTTATCCCAGAGCAAACATTAATGGCCTCAGTGTCTCTCTGCTGCTGATGCAGGCAGAGGGTCCTTGAAAGCAAGGCAGTGACAGTGCAGAGCTGGCATTTTCCACTAGGTCTGCTAATTAATTAAGGTCATATGTCCCAGCTATTAGTTTGGCCACTGCATTTCTCCATTAAGCAGTGAAATTCCAGGGAAGGGAGGAATAGTTCTCCCTTCCACTGAGCACCACCATGACTGCGGTGATGGTCACAGGGTGCTGTTGAGCCGTGGGTACACCAGCCTATTGATGAAGCAGTATTTGCTGCTTCAAATAGGAAAATTTGGGTTATGTGGTGAGAAATTCTGCATGCTGGAGTGTTTCCCTGTTTTTTCTAAGGGTCTGCTTCAGTGAAGGCTTGCTAGAGAGCGAGGTGTTACTAGCTAAGCTTGCTAAGTGCATGCTGGCAGAGCTGAGAAGCAGGCTTTAGTATTTTTAAATAAGCAATCATTGCCTTTCTTAAAAAAAAAAAAATATTCAAGACTTATTGTTAATGTGGAGGACATTCCAGTGCAGAGTACGTCACTGCTGCAATTGTCTAGACAGCTTACCAGTGTCCCTGTTAAGCAACCTCATTATTTATTTATAGTTATTTATTATAATAAATGTGATTGTCTGCAGTAAGACATGAACTCCACCAAGTCATATTTCAGATCTCACAGCTGTGTTGGTTGAATTTTCAGAATAAATAAAATGTTTGCAGCTGCAAATAGAGCCAGCCTCTTACACTCTCGGGTGTCTCCAGTTGGTGCTGTTCCTGGTAAAGGTACAAGACGAGGAGATGCTCAGTTTTGGGGAGGAGGAGGCTGCATCCTTCAAGTCCCTGCACAGTGCCTGACGTTGGATGATGTCCTTATAGGGTATAGGAACTGGTGGAACTTGCTGTCATTATTGACTTCAGCAGGGCTAGGATAGTACCTCAGGTGCTGCATTTAAATGCTTTAAATGGAAAACATCCAGTCTGTACAAGAAAATGGAGACTTTATGGATTTGGTGTGTTATCACAGGGATCATGTTCTCTGCTGCAGGCCCATTGACTTTGGTAGAGTTACTTAAGATTTGCCTCTCTCGGTGGCTATGGCGAAAATTTGGCATGTTTTTTTTCACTGGAATTTTGTTGTGTGGCAGGAGCTTGCCAGGATCCCAACAGGTCTGGTTTTCTGGGAGAAACAGGAAGCTTGCAGGTATCTGACTTCTGTCCAAAAGGAATTACTTCCTTTTTGACCATTTACCCAAAATCTGGAGTTCTCTGAGCTATCTAGCCAAGAAGGGGAGGTTGTTAGTGAAACTGGAGATCAACTCAGGAGAGAACTGACCAGAGGGAACGGTTTCTTTGTTCATCTTTTCTGATTGGTGTCCGGCCTAGAAATGGTCCTTGATCTTTCTCCCCTTGGAGTCTCAGGTCTGTATGCTTCTGGGAGTGCTCTGGCTGTTGTCCTGGTTGTTAAGCATCTTTCAGAAGCTTTCCAAAGCTCTGTATGAATTCCACTAAGTTTTGGGCATGTGCTACATGTATGTGCCTGTCCTCTTGGGTGTATTTTAATTACTTCAACTCCTTGGCTCTAGGGACAAATATTTATCCTAAATGTGGTTTATCCATCACACCCATCTGTTTGGTGAGGTGGGGCCCAAGTCATATGCAGAAGATAACCTTGTATGCTGCCAAAGAATGGTGGAAAGCTTATCCAGTGGTGTATTTTATATATATATTAAGTGGCAGGATTATGTATAGTAGATCTGTGTTGGTAAGGTTGGTCTGATGGCAGCATCTGGTCAAAATGGTTGAGCTTGGCTAGATGTATGTTTTCTTTCCTATAGAACTTAATTTTATCAAAGTATGAAAGAACATTAAGTTTGGCATTTTATGAAATGACTTGAGGGAATTGAAGTTAGTTGTTCCCTGTAGCATTTGATAAAATACACAAAGGCCAGAAGGAATGAATGATTCACATCTTGACTGTCAGCTGTGGTGGAAAAATGAGGTGAAGCTGGATTCGTGATATAAAAATATGTTCATTGGCACTGGAACTTGTCAAAACATAATTTCATCTTGTTAATTTTAATGAGTTATTGACTCAAAAGTAAATCATAAAGATTTGTAGGAGAGCAAAATGGTGTTTTAGAGTGAGTGCTTATTTTTAGCTTGATTTTTTTTTTTAGGAAGATTTCATAAAACTTCCCATTGTTATAAAGTTAACATGTTCTTGCTCCAATAATGCCTGCCTGATTGCAGAATTTGAGGTTTAATCATGCACCATCAAATTCTTTTTTCAAATTTAGAGTTAAAACAGTCTTTTAGACTTAAGTTAATGCGCTCACTTTTATTTCAGTGCACATAGTGGCAGATAATTATTGTGTGTGCTGTATTTCTCTCATTAGTAGGTTAGTATTGCAGCTTCTGCCAGACCACAAATAATTAAGGGTTACTTCAAGTATGACTTTAAAAAGAAAAAAAAAGAAAAGTAGTTCTGAGGAATCCTACACAGTGAGGTAATGAGTATCTGCAGCAGAGACCATGTAAATGACTTAATGTGCCCAGATCAGCTGATAGTCAAACATAAAACCTGCTCAAGCTTGTTAGCTAATCTCATCCATAGAACTAACTGCCTACTCTTCATGGATGTTAACCCAGTTATACTAACTTTTTAAGGTAAAAAACCCACAAAAGTGGAAAAACTACATTTGAAAAGGGAGTAATAAATGAGCCTTCCTGCTGTAATTAAACAGACTGTTCATTAAACGGACCTGTGGACTGATTCAGACACTGCTGCTCACCGTGTACAACTGGTTCTGTTCAACCACTACTGTTGAATGTGGTTGACCAGCCACATCCTAAGCAAAAGCTCCTGGGATGGGGCTTCAAAATTTCTACGCCGGTGTGTGCATGCAGCAGACAGACTTGTAAGAGAAGGGAAGAAATAGGCTGGCTGTGGGGAGGATGTACATGGACAGAAGGAGTGCTTACAAAACTCTCTTGTATCATTGACTTAGATGAGTTTGTGTCTAGTAATAGATGCAAGTAATGCTGCATTTTAGGTCTGGAAATTCCTCTAGAATCCCTGGATGGAAAAGACTCTATGGTTATGAATTACTTATAAGTAGTTTTACGGGAGCCCTAATCAAATAGCAAAACTTGAGTGGTTTGGGCTGTTCTTGGGCAGCACAGGTGCGCCATGACCATCCATCCTCCTCCTGTCTCCAGAAACACTGTGTAGTAGAAAATGCATAAGGGTCCAAAAAGTAGTGGGATGTGTAAGTAGTGCTCATCTTCAAAACTGGCTTGGCTGTCAGGGTCCCTCTGCAATGCAGATTTTTTTTTTCAAGTGATATTTGCTTGTTTTTTTACTGATAAAAAGCAATGAAGTCTTGGGATCCAGCTGGTCCTCTCATTCTTTTGGAAGGTGCTCCAAGGTGTGTGATGTTCTCACATTCAATATGACGTCAGCTGATACAGGAGAGCCCAGGACCACCAGGTCTGTTGGCAACATCAGCAGAGACCTAAAGGAGCTGGAGGCTCCTGAAGATACTTTTTTATTGAAAGTGTTCTTGTAGAAGAAGCAGAGCTACTTTCTGGGTGTTTTTCTTTAACTGTATGGAAGATCTTGCTATGGAAGTGTCCTGGGGTGACTTTATGATGCTTGTATTCCCAATTGTCTGTTCTGTTTATGCTGGATATTAAGTTCTACACCTTTAAGACTGGTTCTGAGAGCGAAGGGGAAGGGGGGTGTCCTGGGTTGTAGTATAGGATGTGCACAAAGTATTCTATCACCATCTTCATGAACTGATGAATCCAATTGTTGGAGCAGTGTTTTCCCAGGCCCTCCTCCCTCTGGGCTATCTTCTGTTAATGACCCATCAAATGCCTTGCTGCATGACTCATAGATAACTCCCTCCAGGAGCTATCTCTCTTTAATGGGCCATCAAGGACCCCCTGTATGACTCATCATCCCATTGTGAGATGCTCCGCCCAGGGGGAGGAGCCAAGCATTCTCACCTGAATATAATCTGGGATTTGGGACAGTACAAGCAGCCCTTACCCACTGGATTCCCAGAGGACCAGCGCTACCAGACCTTTCTGTGGGATCGCTGCTTCAGGAAGACCACCTCATCTGGACTGCTTCCATCAACCTGCTCATGTTGTATTTCTGACTCTGTCAGTGGTCTTTTGTATTATTGCATTTATTTTATTTTATTTTACTTTTTTTCCTTTCTTCTTATTAAATTGTATTTCTGACTTGTAGCCTCTCGCTCGTTTTGCTTTCAAACCACTACAGGGGGGAAAGAAGAAGCGTGCAATTTGTTTTCAGAAACTGCACTCACTGCTCCGCATTCTGCTCCTGGACTGCGTTGTCTACAGACAGACAGTGAGAGAGAGGTCTTCTTTGCTTTTTAGTCAATTTTTAGCTAGCTGAGGCAGAGAATTTCCCTGGACTGTTTTTTTTTTGGATCTGTTTAAACCTGTTCTGGACTGAAAAACCCAGAAAAACACCCGGATCTCATGCCTGTGGCCCACTGGGGCCCAGGTCGGCATTTTCCAGTGCCAGAGGGACTGATAAGAGACTGGGCAAGCAGAGCTACTGATGCCCTAAGTTTTAGTATGCAGATTCAGTGTTACCTAGGGATGTAGTTCTGAGCCTCATATTAAATGCTAGTAAGCTCTGTTCACAGGGTAGGTAGACAAAACAAATCCCTTTTCTGCTGAGAACCAAGGACAACTTTCAGGCCCAAAAGCATAAACAACGATGGACCGGAGGGAGGAACAAGAAGGATGGGACCTCGCAGCCTGAAGCTGTAATTGGACAATTAAACCCCAATATGCAAATGGACCAAAACTGATAAAAATGTAAGGCCTAGTGACCGAGGGGCCATTTTTTTCATGTGTGGCGTGTTTTGTAGTGGTCTTGGGGTGCACCTTGGGCCAGGATCCGGTCCTGCCCAAGGTGAATCCTGGAGGCTTTTGAATAAATACCTACTTTATTCTCTAGTCTTGTCCAGTCTCTGTTTCAGGCCAGCCTTCTAGGCATCACTACAACCATGGCAAGGACTTTCTTAATTTTGTCATCTCTCTTCAGAACAGTGAGAGGTTTTATTGTTTAATGTTATTCATTTTTTATGCTTGTGAACACTTTGCTTGTTGAATAAACAGGTTTTTTCCACTTTTCTCTAAGGAAATTCTTTCCTGGACCAGTTGGGGGAGGGGCTGCTTGAATTTGCTTTCTAGAGGGACCTCATTTGGAGGTTTTCTCCCAAATTTGCCCTAAACCCAGACAGGAAGAAAGCTCAGAGGCTGGTTGTTTTGCTTGTGGATGGTGTTGGTGGCTTGGAGGTGGGATTCAGCTCTTCCCAGCAGAACTTGGAGATGACAGTCAGGAAAGGTGGGAAGGTTTTCCTTTATCTGAAGCCAAACAGCTGGTTGAGTAGAAAAGCAGGAATGGAGGACTATATCGATGGAAATGCAGTTGAAATTGCTGGCTAGGAGAAGGACCTTTGTGCAATGAGCTGTCCCTGGGTGGAAGCTGCTACGTGTGGCTGGGTAAGGAAAGGCTGTTCTTTAAATTTTATGCAGAAAGTATCAGCAATCCTTAGATTCAGGCTGGCTGTGAGGATCTCAAGTGGTTTGTTAAAAACATGTTTGGTGAATGTAGAGATGAAGGGAAGATGGGGAAAACAGCTAGAGAGACAAGTGCATGCAAGCCTGGGAGGGAAAAGTCTGTGGAGAGTGAGGGCAACAAGCAGGTGGAGAGCAGGAAGGTGGGCAGAGGTGGGCTGGGAGTCACTCGGTACATGGAGTCATCACTCGGTACAGTGCTGCTCCCCAGCGCTTTGTATTTCTGGTGACAGATGTGGAGAACTAATGTGTTGTGTTGCCAAAAGGAACAAAAATCCTAATACTTTGCCACTGAGGATGCAGGGTGCTTGTACAAAAAGCTAGAGGAAAGGTAAGTGTTTAACAGTGAGGGTAGTTTGACCCCCTGATGGTTTTCTGCTTGTTCCCTCTCACTGGTTTGCTAGTTTTTAGTAGGACTTTAATAAATGACTAAGATACCATGATCAATTTGCCTCGCAGCTATTTGGGAGCTGATTTGTGGTGGTGGTGACTGCAGCTGGGGTGGGCAGGAGAGGGAGTCTAGCAGAGAGATGCTTCTTGGAAAACCAAACCAACATCCCTGGCTAATTCTTCCTTCCTATGTCCTGCTTTCAACTTCTGATTAAATTTTGTTTATTTTAAAAAGCAGATGCCTTCTAAAAGAACTTGACAGTGTGTTAGTGAAACCATTTGGTGTTGGCTGTTTCTGCTTTATCCTTTAGCAATGCTATTGAGACAGAGCTCCTGTGATTTCCTGCCTCAGATTCTGCATAGAAGTTGTACAAGTAGGGGGAATTCTTAACTGTTTTCCTGTTAGCTTTTAACATTCATGCAATTGGTATTTGGCAGGATCTTCAATATATATAATCTGTCACAGAAATATTCTTGAATTGCAGGTGAAGAGCTGCAGTAGTAATTTGGGGGGATGCATTTCTCCCTTCTGCTTTTGGGTTTGGGGGGAGGGGGAAGGGGGCTTTTTCTTCTTTTATTTTTGGTTTGGTTTGGATTTGGTTTTTTTTTTCCCTTGGTGTTAAAATCAATATTGAATGAGTGCTGCTTTGAAAAAAAAATAATTATATCTAGGTGTCCAGAACCAGTAACCAACAGCCAGCAGTTAAAACAGTCTGAACATGGCCAGGCAGAGGAAGAGGATCATTCATCACTCTCACAGTTTGTGAGAGAGATAATGTTTGAGGAAATTAAAGCATGGTGCAGAACTGCTCAGGGGTGCTTTTCCTGCACTGTGCATATGCTCATGCTTTATTTGCCATTATTCTGCTGTAATGTATGTTTAGCTGCTAGCAAGCACATGAAAACCTAATATCAGGCTCAAACTGCACCTCCTTTATTTATAAACAGCTTTTCTTTTGCTTTACACTGATGGAGCATGATACAGAGACATCTTGCCATAGACTAGATCAGTATAAGGTGCCAAAAATGAAGAGGAAACATTTTAGGTGATTAAACAACTGAGACATTCTGACAGATGGTTGCCTGACAGTCTGCAGGAAAGGCAGCGACACTAAGATCTGGTTAGTGCTCGTGTGTGTGTTTGTGCCCCAAATTCAGGAGGAGGTGTTAATAGCTGGCTGTATCACACAGGCTTCTGGAACCCATTCCTGTGTATTGTACAGTGGCTCTGAGTGTGCTTGGTGTGAAATCTGTTCCTGGTGCTGGGCTACCTGCAAAGTCCTTCCCCATTCCAGCCCCAACAGCTTTCTCTCTTCTTCAGTCTTCCTTTTTCTTAGCGTCATCGCTTTTGTTTTCTGGCTCCTGACTGTTTCTTTCTTGTACTTCAGGAAGTGTGTACTGGTTTCAGTGAAGGCTTTTGACACAGATCTTGCCAAAATAAAATCACACTGAAGGTACTGGTTCTCACCTCTTGGCTGCAGCTGAATGTCCTTCCACTTTAATTCCCAACCAGATGGGTGTGCTTTAAGGGCAGTTGATGCTGGGGCTTTGACGGTTTTTGACTATTAAAATAGCTTTAATTTGAAGTTTGAATTCAAGGTAATACAGCTATAGCTTTGGAAAAACTGTTGTTGATTATTTCATATTCTGATGTAGGTGGTAGAAAGACCCTAAATATTTTGAAGTTGTATTTGGAGAAGTAATAAAAATTAATTCGGACCTGTCCAAGCTAGTCTGGCTTTTTTTTCCTCAGATTAATAGAGCAGGATGGATCTTTTTGTGATGCGTAATCAAGGTGGAAATTTGTTTTGAGTCAGACTGCAAAGGTGTAATCCCCTTCAGGGATTATGGTACGTTTTGTATATTGCCTCCAAGTGACTATCCAAGGTTTCAATGGATGCTTTAACCCTGCTGCTGTCTATAGCACTTTGGAAAGCATTCATTGATAAAACTGGATTTTAGCAACAGCTTTGCAAAGACCTGAAGGAAGGTGGAGATGCCTGGGAGAACAAGGAACATTATTGCCTATGAAGACATTGTGATTCTGTCAACTGCACTGATGAAAAAAGGACACCTATCTTGTGTGCCAGAAGTACTTATAACTCATTTGGGGTGGAGTTCAACCCCAACAGCAATTGTGTTTGCTTTTCCAGGCCATGTCTCTGCTTGTAAAAAGGTGGCTGTGTTGGAGTAAACCAATCATGGTTGCCATTAAATCTTGATTAGTTAACAAATGGTAATATGTTATATCTGTTTAGTCCCATTTGCATGGGGTGGAAGGTAGCGTGAAGACTTTATTTGTTGGTGCATGGCTAAGAGGATTAGATGTGGCTCTGCAAAGGTGGGGGCAGATGATGGGGAGCTGGGGTGGTGGAAGAGCATCTGCCATAGTACTGCTTATGCCATAAACACTTATTTAAAAGAAATTGTCTCTTTATCCTACTGTGTTTAGGTTGAAGGAAGCACATTTATTACTTTTGACTTGTGGAAGAATGCTAAATAATTGCTTCATCCTACCAAAGGCAGTTGGTGAACAGAGTGGAAAGATAGCAATAAAGGTTGAATAAGTGTAAATGGTTTAAGTGTTTCTAATTTATGGCACAGCACTCACAGGGGAATATGCTCAGGGGAATATGCTCAGTAAGACCTGCAGCATCTTTCCTATTGAATGAACGGATTAATGATGGCAATGTCTGCTGTGTTAGGGATGTGGGTGAGGTCACTCCTTGTCTTTGGCCGTAGGAAATACTTCAGCTGGAAAAGCCACCATTTCCTTGCAGCTGCTTTAGATTCTGCTTTTACAGTTGAGAGAGCAGACTCTTTTTCTGGGATTATTTGGAAAATATTTAATTAAGCTGCTCTAATGAGGGGCCATTATAACTGCAAATGGAATTATTGTTATAATTTCAACTGTTAACATTTTAAGGGCAGTTGTTCACAAACTGTTCAGTAATTAGGGCCCAATTCACTGTGGAAAAATTGTAGCTGGGCTGCTGCTGCAAGTGTAACATGGAAAGGAACATTTAAAAGGAAGTCATTCTCCACAGGGTGTGCAGTGGATACATGGACCCATTGCTTTTTAACACAACATGGTCTCCTGTAAGTGCAGGCTGCAAAGGTTCAGATCCCAGAAGTGGTGTGGGCTGCTGTGCCACGTGCACAATAGGTTTATTCACTCTCACAATTACTGCAAAATTGTCATGGTCCTTTTATAGGTGTGCAGAGTTTTGGGACAGAACTGTGGAAACTCATACTTGTAGCACAGCTGTTCTAATGATCACAGACTATGGCAGTTCTGCAAACTTAGTGGTATTGTGATATTAATGGCCAGGTGACCCTTTGAGCCTCCTAGGAAATTAAACAGCAGGAGGAGGGGAAAAGAGCAAATTACCTCTCTGTTCTTGGTAAGAAGCAACCTATACACAGCTTGATGCAAATTGTTTCTAGTTAAGGAATGTCTTAAAATGCAAGTCTGCAGGGTTGCTGAGCTGTAGCTATAGTTAGAACTGCAACTATAGATAGCATTAAATTTAAGTGCTTATGAAGTGAAGTTTGCCATTTCCTCTGAGACTTATTTTAGAGCAAGTCTAGCAGAATTTTTGAGCAGCTTTGTACACCTCATGTTCAAGCACGTTTGTACTGCTGAGGCTGGGCAAGAACTCAGGGCTCTGTTAGTGTCTGACAATAGAAGCAGCTACAGGCTTTGAGAAACATTTCTAAAGCCCAATAAGTGCTCTCATGCTGGCACTGGGCCAATACTGATGAAAAGAGCACAGGACTTTCTAGTTTGGCTCCCTTATATGTTTAAAGGTAGACTGAAACCTTTTTCCTTAAATAGAAACACTTGCTCGGGTGTGGGGATGCATTACTACAAGACAATGCTATTATTTTCTGTTTCCCACTAGCTCTGGAGGAAACTATGCCTCCAAAGTATTTGTCTCATCAATTTGGAAAGACATCTTTGGTGCCCTTGGTGGATCATAAAGACTGCTTTCCAAGGGGATGTTTACTGTAAAAGCTAATAAAGATATCATTGCTTTCTGTGGCATCTTGTAACTTGTTCTCCAGCAAGAGTGATTGATTTCTTGTTGGGGCTGTATCTTAGCTTCTAGGTGGGGCTGTATCTTAGCTTCTAGGTGGGGCTGTGTCTTAGCTTCTAGGTGTGTGTTTTAATGATTTTTTTCTTCTCAGGTTGTTAATGGTAGAGTTGGTTGATTGGACAAAGGCAGCGTTGTCTAAACTGGCAGGGCTTGCAGCAGGCAGGAAGGATGTCTGGGTGCTCTCTTTGCTTTCCAGGTTTTCTTTGCATAAGAAAGTGCTATTGTGTGTATCACTTAAACTTGTGTTTATATTCTGTCTGGCCTAATTGCTCCCTTTTTAAGGGGGCATGTTTATATTGTCTGGATTCTCTCCAGGGGAGTGTGTTTGAATTAACACTGTCTGGCTTAACAGCTTCCACAACTCCCCCTTCTTTACTAAGAAGAAACACCTCCCCAACGGCTTTCTTGAAACCCTTCACCAGGCATGCCAACATAAGTAAAACAACAAAGAAAACAACAATGATCCATAGGATATTGTTAAAAAAGGAAGCAACTCATCCCTTAAGTCCAAAGTATCCAAACAGGTTTTCAAACCACTCAGGGTCTTTTTCAGATTTTAGGTCCTTCACATCTTCTTTCAGCAGCAGGATGCTTTGGGAAATCGACTGGCTGTGATCGGAGAGGTTGAAGCAGCAAAGGCCTTTAAAGTTCTGGCAGCCATGTCCATGGACTAGCAGCAAGAAATCAATTGCGGCCCGATTTTGATGGGTCGCATGCCTAGTGGTCTCTTCGTCCTTATCCTAGGGTGATTTTATGATGCTTGTATTCCCAATCGTCTGTTCTGTGTGTGCTGTATGTTGTGTTCTGTACCTTTAAGGCTGGTTCAGAGAGCGAAGCAGGGAAAGAAGAAGTACCCAGTTTGTTTTGAGAAAACAGCGTTCACTCCTACACATTCTTTTCTCCAGACTCTGTGTGTTCGTCAGAAGCACGGACAGCGGCCGGACAGAGATCTTTCTTTGTTTTTAGTTAGTTTAGCTAGCTGAGGCAAAGAAATTTCCTGGACTGGGTTTTTTTTTTTTTTTCCTTTTTCTTGGGACTGTTTAAATCTGCTCTGGACTGAGAAACACCCAGAGGAGCACTGGGGAGCTCTTGCCTGCGCCCCACCGGGGCCTGGACCTCTGGAGGGATGAATAAGGGACTGACCGAGCCAAGCTACACCCATGGCAAGGACTTTCTCAATTAACCATCTCACTCCAGAACGAGAGGTTTCATTGTTTCATATTATTCATTCTTTATGCTTGTGGGCATTTTGTTTGTTAAATAAATAGGTTTTTTTCCAGTTTTCTCGGAGGAAGTTTTTCCCGGACTGGCTGGAGAGGAGGGACTGTTTGGGTTTGCTCCCCAGAAGAACCCCATTCAAAGGTTTCCTCCCAAATTTGCCCTAAACTAGGACAGTCCTTAAGGAGGTCACTAAGGGCTCTAGATGTTCTGTTGACATGCTTACTAATCCAACATCCTAGATGGTGAAGCTCACCAAGACTCTTTGCTGTGGCTGCCCAAGGGAGGAAAACAGATATCACGACTCTTTTGGTTTTTGGCCAATCAAAATATTGGGAATCGCAATTTTCATCAAATTTGGTGAATGATCATTTTTTGCGTGCCGATCTATTGTTTTGTTTCCAGTCTTGGAGGAGGGTGATGTTTGGGGTGAGGGTAGTAAGCATTCCAAATGTACATGGGCCTCCTCTAGGATGTGAGGGGACTCCTGCCCATGCCCTGTCACCACAGAGAAAGAACGCCCTGAGGAAGCTCTCTGGGGTGGAAGGAGTTGGAGGCATCAATGGGTATTTTCATAGTAGTATTACACCAATTAGTCAAATGATAAATCTTTTTGACAGGGTTTACAATATAAGGCCAAGAAGAGGGATTTCAAAAAATAGAAATTAAAACAATAACTAGCTGTAGTCGACCCCAATAGGTCCAATTCTTGGGGATCTTCAGGTAATTTGGGTAGGGTTTCAGTCCACCCTTCCCAAGCTTCCCAGGTGAGCCCTTTTTTTTCTGCGGTTGGCGGAGCGGGCCATTTCCCTGCAAAGGGATGGGGAGATTGCAGTTCATAGAACTTAAAGGGAATCCCAACCAGGCATGACGACAAGGGGTTATTTACCGAGCCTGCGGACAGGCATAAGTTCTTTTGCTGGGGAGACTTTGCCAGGGTGACCCACACATTCTCATGTGGCTGTCCAACTCTCCAGGTGAAGGCACGCTGCATGGCGAGAAGCATCCAGGCAGCTGTGTTAAAATGGATGATCTTCATTCTTGCCATGAGTGGTTTGGGAGGGTGCTTCTGCTAAAGAAATATTAACAACTTGGGTAACTGAACTCCTAACTTTCTTTTCCACCCCACTCATTCCCCCTTCTTTATTCAAAATAGGTGAAAGAGGAGAGGGTTGGGTAGGAGGGGTAAGGAAAGTGGGTCTTGGGAAGGATTTTGGGTTTAGAGATTTTTAGGTTTGAAAGAGAGATATAATAGGGTATATAAAACATGAAAACTGTCTATTTTAGGTAGAAACGATGTCTTGTCTGGCACTTTGCTGCTCTCTCATTTGGGTTCTGGTGACAGGACAGTGAACTGACTTTGGAGGGTTCGGTCTTTGGCGATGTTTCCGCCACGCAGAACTTCGTTGATTCTTTGGGGATCCTGTGTCAGATTTAGGAATACCTTGAACATTATCAGTGTCTGTAGTATTGATTGGACCCAGACAGGGTTTTACATTTTTCCCAGGGATCCACTTGGGGCCTGATGGGGTGGAAACACGCATACCCTCTGCCCCAGGTAATCAATTGGAAAGGCCCTGTGACTTGATGAGTCTCTGAGTCCTTGACCAGCACAGGCGGTTTCTCATTGAGCTTAGCTCTGGCTGAATTGGAAAAGTGCCTGATGATGGGGGGGTTTGGCTTGGAGCTGGAGCAATTTAAAAAGTTAATAACATAAAGAGCCTTGCAGAGCCTCTCAACAGGAGGTAATGTCTCTGTTCCTCCTCGCTGCTGGTGAAGGACGCGCTTGATGGTAAGGTGGGTCCTTTCAACAATTGATTGCCCTGTAGGTGACTGGGGTATACCTGTGGAGTATTTGACACCCCACTGTTGGAAAAAAGCCTTTAGTTGTTTTGAGGCATAGGCTGGCCTTTTGTCTGTTTTTATATGTTGTGGGACCCCTAGGGTGGCAAAAGAAAGAAGAAAGTGGCGCTTGGCGAAGCGCACATTCTCTCCCGCATGAGAAGAAGCAAACACAGCGCCCGAAAATGTGTCCACAGAAACGTGTACATACTTGTCTCCCAAAAGAGGGGACATGAGTTACATCTGTCTGCCAAAGTTGGCAGCTGTGTAACCCTCTTGGATTTACCCCAGCCAAAAGAAAAGGTACTTGGTAGGACTGACAATTGGGCAGGATGCTACAATTGCCTTTGCTTGCTCCTGTGAGAGATGAAACATCCTCACAAGAGCAGACGCATTCTGGTGGTAAAAATGATTAGAAAGTTTGGCTTGCTCATAGATGTTAGGTAGTTGTGGGATTCCCACAGGCATGGCAAGCGTGTCCACTCTCTTGTTCCCTTTGGCAATTGCTCCAGGGAGCTCTGTGTGTGATCTTATGTGCATTACATGAAAGGGTTGCTTTCTGTGTGAGATAAGCTTGACAAGCCTAGAAAGCAAACTGTATAAATTTGGGTTAGACGCCTCCTTTAAATCTGAATGTTTGGCTCTCATAGCAATCCCGGCAACATATGCTGAATCAGTTACTAGGTTAAATGGCTGTTGGAACTTTTCAAAGGCCCTGATGACGGCTGCTAACTCTGCAATTTCTGGTGATCCTTCTACCACTTGGACGTCAGACTCCCACTTCTGCATCCAAGGGTCCTTCCAAGTCATCACTGACTGGTGGGAGGACCCAGAGCTGTCTGTGAAAACTGTCACAGCCTTGAGAGGTGTTTTGCTGAACATAAATTTGGGAACCAAATTGAAGGTAGACTTAAACAATTTGTGGCCTGGTAGATGAATAGAAATTTTGCCAGAGAAGCTATTGAGAGCAAACTGGAGGCTCTCGTTATTTTGGAGCAAATGCTCCGACTCTTCATTAGTGGCCAATGGCATGCAAATACACAAAAAATTGCACCCAGCAAGAGAGCGGAGACAAGCCCTGCTTCTGTGGATGACCGAGGCCATAAACTCTTGGGGAATCGTTATCGTCTTTGTGGGTTGGTTTGGTAGGAAAACCCACTCAAGAATTAGTAAAGGGTCTTTCAATTTGGGATCCCATTGGAACATGAGAGCATAAAGGTGTGGGGGTCTTACCCAAGATGGAGAGTAAAAAGGGTAGACTGGGCTCGAATCGATGGGCCTGCTGGGAGGACAAGGCTTCCTGAACTTTATCAATGCCGGCCAGGGCTTCCGGCAAGATGGTCTGTGGCAAATTCAAGTCCTCGCTCCCTTGAAGCAGATTGAACAGCGGGGCAGGGTGCACAGTTTTTCTTCTGAAAGGGGTGACTGGTCAACCCAAACTGGATGGTCTTATTTCCAGTTGAGCCGTATAGTGTCAATTGCGTGCTCTTCAGTGGCCACGACTAGAAATCCCAGCAGCTGATCTGCAAGGAGGCTCCCCATTGCACTAGCACGTCCCAAAACGTGATTGGAGCCTCACAGTTGCCATCTTCCCTTCTGGCCCTCCGATGACAATGCTCTTTTTGGACCTCCACGAGGTTGCCACTCCCCTGATGCCTGATATAAGTCCAGAAACTGGTTCTAATTCCCAGTCTGCTGGCCACTCGTAGCGGGTGATAATAGTCACATCTGCCCCGGTGTCTAGCATACCAAACGGCCATATCTTTTCCCCTTTTGAGAACAAGTTACATTTTACAATAGGTTTGTTTGCCCCCATCCACTGGACCCACATGACAGTTGGGTCTGGAGGCACTTGTTGAGGCAAGTCTTTGGGCAATAAAAAGGCTTGAGCAATGGGGACACCCACCGGTAGAAAATATGGAGGATCAACACAATAGACAGAAATAAAGATTTCTTCCCCAGGCTCGAGGGTTATAACTTTTGGGAAAATGAAAATTTCTGAGGGCTTGTGGAAGGGGTCTGCAATAATGAGGATATCAAATGGACCATTTGTGGGAGCGTGTTTCCCGGTCGGAATTTTATAAACTCCATCTTCTTCAAATTGAACAGATAGATTGCTTACCAATTGGCAGCGGGTTCCCACCTTTACCTCAGCATAAAACCGGTCTGTTTCATTTTTGACGGGCACCTCAGGAGATGGAATCCGGGGCCCATGGGGGAGCTAATCTTTTTTCCCGTTGCTCGAGGTACCAGTGGGATGAGCAAAACTGGATGGCCAAGCATTTGGTGTCATCGCGCAGGGCCATCCCACGCTCTGCTGACTGTTTCCCGACTGCCACCATGCATTGGGGTTGGGATGCAGCCACTGATGGTCACGCTTATTGTCTTGGATACCAGGCAATTGTTCTGGGAAATCCTATATAAAATGCCCAATTTCACCACAGTGAAAGCACTTTTGCTTTTCTTTGGCTGCTACTTACTACAGCAAAGGCACCTGAAACTCCTTCAGCTATACCTTTAGCAACAACTTGAGCCGTGTTTTCGGTAAAGGAGTGTTTAACACATGCTTCTGTCATTTGATCAATGGTGGGCTCAGGTTCAAGGGGCAAAGACCGCAATATTATTTTGGTTTCTGTGTTGGCATTCATAAGAGCCAATTTTGTTAACATCTCTTTTTTTGTTTCTTTGCTTTCTATTTGCTTCTCAAGGGCTTCCTTGAGGCGGTCAATAAATTTCATAAAGCTTTCATCAACCCCTTGCTTGATGGCAGTAAAGCTTTGAGTTGGAACTGAATTATCTGGAGTCAGGTGAAGTGATGTTTTTGCAGCTATGGTGTCCTGGTTTAGGGCAAATTTGGGAGGAAATCTCCGAATGGGG
The DNA here is from genome assembly GCA_024734555.1 of Trochalopteron elliotii. Classification (NCBI taxonomy): domain Eukaryota; kingdom Metazoa; phylum Chordata; class Aves; order Passeriformes; family Leiothrichidae; genus Trochalopteron; species Trochalopteron elliotii. Next base: position 92,217 of record JANPWX010018200.1, on the reverse strand, counting down.
TTCCTCTGAAAAGCAAATCCAAACAGCCCCTCCCCCCAGCCGGTCCGGGGAAAGAACTCCCTCAGAGAAGAGTGGAAAAAACCCTATTTATTTAACAAACAAAATGCCCACAAGCATAAAGAATGAATAATAATAATAATAATAATAATAATAATAATAATAATATGAAACAATAAAACCTCTTGCTGCTCCGAAGAGAGATGGCAAAACTGAGAGTCCGTGCCAGGAGTCTGTTTATCAGTCCCAGTCGCTTCAGTGCTAGAAAATGCCGAGTCCCGGCCCGGTGGGCCACGGGTGCAAGATCCCGGTGCTCCCCTGGGTTTTTCAGTCCAGAGCAGATTTAAACAGTCCCAAAGAGAAAAAAAAAAATAAAAAAAAAACAGTCCAGGAAAGCTTCTTTGCCTCAGCTAGCTAGACTAACAAAGGGGAAAAAAAACTCTCTCTGGCTGCCCTCCGTGCATCCGACAAAGGAAAAAAAACAGCCACACAGTCCCAAGGACGAGAACAGATTCAGAGGAGTGAGTTTGTTTCTCAAAACAAACTGCGCGCTTCTTCTTTCCCTGCTCACTCTCAGAACCAGTCTTAAAGGTACAGAACACAGAACAGACGATGTGGGGATACAGGCATCATAGTCACCCTAGGACATATGGAAATATCTAAAAGCGCAGCCTCTGGGATATTTGTCTGAGCATTGGGTTTGAGGAAGTTACCTCCTCCGGCTATTTGTTCTAAGGTTAAATGTTGATTATTTAGATCATTTGCATAGGTGGTTTGCAGCATGGTAAGGTGTTTTTTCCATTGTCTCTCCCACAACATGTATCCTGGTGGGGAAAGCAGGCAACTAATTATGTTTTTAATATCATGTGGAATTAGTGTGTGCACAGAGAAGGTAGCTTCCAAAAGGTTTTTAAAGACATGAGATCCTCGGCCATGTTCCTTTCCTGCTTTGCACAGCTCCTTTAATTGCCCATATGGGACTGGCTCCCAGGTGGCAAGTGTCCCTGTCCTTCTCCCCCATTTAAATCTGACAGGAAAGGCAGTGATTTTATCAGCCAATTCCCAGTTTCCCCCGTGTGTGGCTTTCCTTAAGGTCTTAGCCCAGCGATCCTCACACTCAGAATCAGAGCTAGAGGAGTCACTGCTCTCATCCTCCGAGGAGGATGGAGGACACCTGCTGACAGGGCGTGGCTGCTTGGAGAATACCAGGGATGCCTGATATTGTGTGACAGTGGAGACCAAGATGGCCTCCTTCGGGTTTCTATCACCCTCACTTCCGTTCCCGATGTTATGGAAACTGGAAGTGGGTTGACCTTCAGGGGCAGAGCCGACCAAAGGGGAGGTACAGGGGGTGGGACCTGGGATGAAGGGGATGTTCCCAAATGTCAGGGGCATTCCTGGAAGAGGGGGAGGGGCCCGCCACAGTTACACCCAATGACACAGGGGATAAAGGGAAAGGGGAGGAGCTGGGCACGATGGTGGGCGCATGTGTGATGGTGTGCACGGGAAAGGGCGGAGGAGGAATGGAAGGGTGGCCATTTTGGGGCTGAAGGGCAGGAAAGACATGGGCTGAGGAAAGACAAATTGGCAGGGCTGGCCACATTGCCGGTGCCATTTTGGGGACATAGAACTTGTCAACTAGGAACTTGTGGAGAGGGTAAACTCAGGTAATTTGGTATAGGTAGGAGGTTGAGGGGAAGGTCCAGCACAGCATGGTCAGTGCTGCCCTGGTGAGGGGAGAAAGGGAGTCGGGAGACGTCCGGGAGACAGTGGCAACCCGGCGCAGAGTTGCGGGAACTGCCTGCTGACCCACTGTTGTATTTCTTCCCCAAATTCTTACCTGTGTTTTAAACTTTGCACAAGCTTGGTTTTGGCTCTATTCAGAGCAGCAAAATGTTGTGGTTAGATGAATGTATGGTGTGGGATCTCTGCACCTGTTTGCAGTGGGGAGCAGAGGTGAGGAGGCTGCAGAGTGGAGCAGGAAGGGGCAACTTCACCCATCCTTTGTGTTGGCAATGTCCTGAGCTGCTGAATCTGAAGTATTCAAACAGCAGTTAGTTCCGTTGGGGGGGAGGAGGGGAAATCCACAAGTCTTCTGGCAAACAAGCTACAAAGACATGAAAAGGGTTTGTTTATTCCATAAAGCTTGTCTGGTCCTTTGAGTTAGTGTGTTTGGTCTTATCTAAAGGACGACAGCTCCCTACAGAGCCAGCCTTGCTGTCCTGTGCTGTCACACAGCAGCACCACTGCCCCCACCCAGCAGGTCTCTGTGCTTCCAAGCCTGGCACGCTTCCATCTCGTTACCTGCCAGCAGCTGAGAGTGGGAACAGCCCATTCATTCCAGCCCCAGGAATGCTGCAGCCATGTGCCCATCCACTAAGTGTCTTGAGGCAGCAGTAGTACTGAACAGTGGTGGATCTGCTGCCCCACTTCAGATCTGTTAGGATGACTTGGGGAAGACCACACTTCAGAGTGCTTTGGAAGTCCAGTCGTACCTCCTCCTAGCATGGTACAACTTGAGGATTCTTTTTGGGGATGTTGCTCCCCAGCCTGCTTCGCATTTTAACAGGGATGGTTGTGAAGAGTTAACAAGCTTCCTGAGACTTGAGGAAGCCCCCAGGTTGCCTTTTGCTAAAGTCAACTTACCTGTTAGATGGCCACACTGCATTGAGGCAGCTGGGCTTTGCAGCAGGCATCTTGTTTTTGTTGCTGAGAAGGTCTTCATGAAACAAATTAACCAGATGTAAGTTCTGACTTAAGCCCACTGGGAACTGGGAAGATAACAGACTGTCTTGCCATAAGTTAAATATGAACTTTATGAAAGAACAATTTAAGTGCTACTTGTAGTCTGTCCTTGGCATCTGTAGGCTAAATGGCCTCTTCAAATATACACTAGAGCTCCAACTTCACTTGCTGTAGCTAAGCTCCTGATTGCAGGATGCTTTTTACTCCTGGCTATTCAGGCTTTGACTCTTGCAGTGTCAGTGGAATTAAAGAGCATAAAGAGCAAGGTTTTACAGTCAGTGCTGCTGCTTTTGTTCGTGAATCCTAAAAGCTGCTCCGGAAGAGCAGAGGTTTTGTGTGTGGAGGCAAGAGATGATTTAAAATATTTTATCCCCTCCTTAACACAGAGAAAGACAGTCCTTATGTTTAGATGATCTCATTTAGTGGGTGTCTAAAGGCTGAGTGATGTGCACTGTGCCAGAGTTTTCAGTACATGTCACATGGGAGCAGGGCTATTTTGCTTTTCTGATGGAATGAGGGAGATTTTGGTCTGTCTGGGTTTTCTCCAATTTTTGGATTTGGTTTGCAACCAGGCAGTTGTCACCCAGGTCTCTCCTTTCATATGTTACAGGTCTCATCCACCTCTAGTTCTCAGTTTCCTGAAAACCAATGGCAATTTCAGTGTCCCTGTTTTAGGACTCCTGTGGGACTGCTCCTAGTGTGACACATTCAACAATCAGATCATAAAAATGAAGTCTAAAACATGCAAGGAAGGGACACAGCAAGGATCTTAGCAGCTCACCAGCCTCACTGTCTTTCTTGGCTGAGGCTTGCAAGCATCAAGCTGCACTCCTGTGTGGAGGAACAATGGTTTAATGTTCGATAGTGATCAGATCAGATCAGGAGGAGAGCAGAGCACCAGGCATCCAACAGGTTGTCAAACCTGTCACATCCCAGCCTTTTCTTCCCCTTGACAAGGTTAGACACTGACTGACAAGGGTACATTTTGCCAGGATGGCAGCAGAGCCTTTAGGAGGAAGAAAAATGCTTTCAAAAATGAGTTCGGCTGCTTTCCACATATCACATCATCTCTGCACAAAGCTTCATTCTCATATGTGCCTTTGCAATGACTTTGAATCTTTTCCTTTCTCCACTTCCTCGTTACTGGAAAAACAAACACACACAGAGCCTTTCCACAGGCTGCAGGTGCCCATTGGATGGAGCAGGATTGCAGGGCCATAAAAATCCCTTGTGGCTCCTGGTGTGGGGTAGATGTCTGCAGTCCTAGCACCAGGTGTACACAGCCATGAAAACCCACCTCTGCTGGTGTTACAGATAAGGCAAGTTTGGAAAGGGATGAACTTCTTGTCTGAAGTGGAGAGATTTCTCTCTTGAGGCTTTCCTCCCCTACCTACCCTTGCCTCTTTTCTGTTTTTCAGGATATTGAAGGGGTGAAAGTGCCACAGTCTGTCCATCTATTTACTTCCTACAGTGCTGACTGCTGTGTTGGTAAAACAGTTCCAACTAATTATTTTTTTTAAACGTGCTTTTAATATTGACTCACCCCTAAGTGTTTGTGACTTTTGCAAGGCAGCTTAGCCCTAGGATTTTGTGATGCAGCCCAGTGTATGTTTTTGTTGCACACTTTTCCCTGCTGTGTGCACATAATTGTACATAAATGCATGTGCCCTCAATTCACTTTTCCCGAACTGTGGCCAACCTCAGTCACGTTAATATTTAAACTATAAGTTTGCAAAACCTTTGTGGAATCTGCATTTGCTGTAGGAGTGGAAGGATATTTGTTAATCCTTTTCCCATGACGCACTTTATACTACCTTGGATCTGGTATAGTTTTTGCACTTTCAAATCAAAATCATAAAGATGATCATCATAAGGTGAAGGAATGCATTTCCCACACCCAGCAAGTGTTTTCCATATAGGGAAAAGTTTAAGACTCATCCTTTGCATTTCTTATAAGGTAAAGAACCCAGAAACTTTGATATCCTTCTGACAGTGGTTGGCTCAGTGCCAAGAGAGAAGCATCTATTGAACCTTTTTGCTGTTCTTCAAATCCTGTATCTCTCCCTATTGGCAGCAAGCTAAATTGTCCCTCTGTCCTGGGTTGTGGTGTAGAACTTGCACGGAGTATTCTACCACCATCTTCATGAACTGTGGAAACCTATTGCTGAAGCAGCATTCTTCCAGACTCTCCCCTCCCTCTTTCTGTTAGGGTGTCTTTTGTTAAGGTGTCCTCTGCTAATGGGTCTTTTGATAACGTGTTTTCTGTTAATGGCCTGCTGATGACTTACAGATAACTCCCACCAGGAGTTATCTCCCGTTAATGGGCCATCAAGGACCCCCCTGTATGACTCATTATTCCATTGTGAGATGCTCCACCCAGGGGGAGGAGCCAAGCATTCTCACCTGCATATAATCTGGGATCTGGGACAATACGGGGTACCTTACCCACTGGATCTACAGAGGATCAGAGCTACCAGACCTTTCTATGGGATTACTGCTTCCATCATCTTGCTCAGGTTGTATTCTGACTCTGTCAGGGGTCTTTTGTATTATTGCATTTATTTTATTTCTTTTTTTTTCTTTTTCTATTAAATTGTATTTCTGACTTGGAGCCTCTCACTAGTTTTGCTTTCAAACCATCACACCCTCCTAAAACATTCAATATTTAGGAAGAAGCACAAAGGAAGTAAGGGGCTTTTTGGAGTGTTTCTAGCAGGGTGTCAGAGGTTTTCTCAGACACCTGTGCACAGCTTTTCTTTTGTTTTCTGTAACGTTTGTTATTTTGTTATTTTACATTTATTAAATCTTTTGCTTTGCAAAACACCTCTGAAGAGCAGTCTTGCTAAAATTATTTTAAGACAATCTGCAAGGGGTGGACCCTCAGAGATTGATACATTTACACGTGGTTCATAACACTCTGACCATGTGATAACCTGTATCAATAAGGCATAAAAAGTTAGCATGCTCTTATCTATTTTAATTTTGTTTGAATGATGCCATCTGCTTTTCTGAATATGGCAGGTAGCTGAAGCAGGAGAATGTACCAGCTGGGAACGGCAGAAACAAAACAACATTGTATTTCTTATGGCTGATGGATCATTATTTTATGTGCTGGTTAAGTGAGAAACCCGTGCATCCCAGTAGGTCCTTTCTGCAGAGTTCATCCAACAGCCTTTCCAGGCTCTGAGCTCTAATTTCAGTCCTGCTTTTCTCGAAATACCGAATGCCAGGTAATTGTAGCTAGAAAGAGTCAGATATGTGAGTGCTTTTGCAGGATAGGTTAGTTGCTCAAATTTCCCTTTTGGTAATAAGTCATGCTTGTACCCTCTCTGTCAGTTCCTTGGGAGGATGAAGGTTGCTCTCCTGCTTCTCTGCTGTGGGGAATGCCACTGGGATGTTACTTAACCCACAAATGAGGATGCACTTGCTATGATCTCAGCTATGGGACAGATCCCAGCCTTCGCATGTGTGTGTTCCCTCACCTGCATGGGTCAGTGCTTGGGATTAGGCCTGAACTGCAAGACTTTCAATTAACGTGGTTATTCTTCTGCTGAAAGTGATTATTTTTCTACTGAAGTATTATGACAACAGAGTGGGTGTGTTATGTAGAAAGCTGCATATTTGGAGTACTCACTGTTGTTTGCCATCAGATCCAGAAAGAAATAAACTGTTTTTATTAGCTGTTTTATTAGAAAGGCAAGAAGCATCTGCTTAGCTGCACATTGGTGTGCAAGTTGGTTGTTTGATATTCATTATGGTGTTGTAAGCATCTGTTGACAGGTGGGAAGAGCTCTTGGTGAGCAGGCTCCTGGCTTTGTTGCCTACCTGGGTATAGCTGCTGCCCAGGTTAGGCTGACAGGTTAGGAGAAAAACACTACTTTGTGCTATGCAGAAATCTGTTAGTATGGGTGGATACAGACTGACTGACCCAAGCAACTGACAGACATTAAATAAATGCCCTCGAATTGAGAAAGAAAAGCTGAAGCTGAGCTGCTGTCATACTAATGCTGTGCAGGAGCATATTTTTAAAAGTGGTAATATATGGGAGTTGTTTCACTAGGTTTAGTTTCCATGTCATATTTCAGATTCAGTTTAACTCTGGAAGCTGATATTCATCTAATGAAACTGGAATTCGAGTCCAGCCAAATGAAACAACCGGCTTTGGAGAGTGAGAGGATATTGGGCTCTGTAAGGTATTTGCCATGAAGTAGAGTAGCTTCTTTGTGGGGATAGAAAGCACGAATGTTTGAGTTTCATGGTGCCTTGGTACTTCTCAACTTTCCATGTTCTTGGTGACTAAATGAGCTAAAAGACTTTAGAAAGAAAAAGAAAGAAGTTCTTCTTTTGACACAATGCTTTATATCTACTATATGTCTTCAGAACATATGAAGACAGTCTTTGACCTGCACAAATACCAGAGGTCCATACAGTTGCTTTAAGGTCACTTGAATAACCCTTGTAGTGGTTTGAAAGCAAAACGAGCGAGAGGCTACAAGTCAGAAATACAATTTAATAAGAAGAAAGGAAAAAAAGTAAAATAAAATAAAATAAAATAAATGCAATAATACAAAAGACCACTGACAGAGTCAGAAATACAACATGAGCAGGTTGATGGAAGCAGTCCAGATGAGGTGGTCTTCCTGAAGCAGCGATCCCACAGAAAGGTCTGGTAGCGCTGGTCCTCTGGGAATCCAGTGGGTAAGGGCTGCTTGTACTGTCCCAAATCCCAGATTATATTCAGGTGAGAATGCTTGGCTCCTCCCCCTGGGCGGAGCATCTCACAATGGGATGATGAGTCATACAGGGGGTCCTTGATGGCCCATTAAAGAGAGATAGCTCCTGGAGGGAGTTATCTATGAGTCATGCAGCAAGGCATTTGATGGGTCATTAACAGAAGATAGCCCAGAGGGAGGAGGGCCTGGGAAAACACTGCTCCAACAATTGGATTCAACAGTTCATGAAGATGGTGATAGAATACTTTGTGCACATCCTATACTACAACCCAGGACAACCCTGTAGAATAATATGCTGGCATTGCCTTTGACAGATTGCCTGGAGATTTGCTTGCTGAAGCCAGTCTTCAGAGCCACCACGTCATGGTAGCAAAGACTGTAATAAAATTGTTCGGATCAAAACAGACCATTCTTCATTTTGACTCGTAATCAATAACTGTCTGTGGCTGGTGTCACCTTGGACTCTGTCTCATGGGGATATATTGTACAGTGGAGTCCTGTATGCTAATCTGTGTCTATAAATAAAGATCTGTCTCTGTGAAGACTCCTACATCCTTCTGGAGCTGGTGGAGAGATAGGGGCTAATAGGGGAGCTCTTGTTGTTTAGAACCTTAGTAGACTTTGGTTAATTTGTATTCTGGATCTGCTTTTTCCTGAAGGTAGACAGGATTTAGTACTTTTTGCTGGACAAGTGGTATATTTGACATGTCTGTGGCAAATGTCTTTGCATTCCTTGTGGCTGAATAAAACAACAGCCATGGTGTTTCTAGCAAACATGCATAGATGACAAGTTCTGGCCAACCCCTCTTGAGTGTGGTGGAGTAACAGCACGTGGGGACTTGTCCCTGCAGCCAGGGAGGCCGAGTCAGTGGCGTTCAGTGCCATCTTTGGGTCAGCTCTTGATGGGTACACAGGGATGCGTTTGGGAACAGCACAAACCTGCGACAGTGCTTCCTCAACCTCTCTCCTTGACGGGACTGTGTGTCCCAGTGGCATCCCGCTGCCTTCCAATGAGATGCTGGTTGGTGATAAGGATTTATTTAAGGATGTGGCTAAGTGCCACAGGAGTCTGGTTCCACATGTCCCAGTTTAGCAGTGTAGATGCCAGGAGGGAGCTGTGGGCAGAGCATCCTGGTTGAAATATGAGGCTCGTGTGAGATCTGCTGACTTACAACTTGCTTCTGCTCTGCTGGAGTTGTGGGATATTTTTAAAGATGCCTGCAAAGGCTTCTTTATATGGACCCCTGAGGGAGAGGCTGGTGGCGTGGTGGGAGGATATTGAGTTACTTTGGGCTGCAGGACACAGTGTCTGTGGAGCAGGTGAGTATTTATACATGCAGCTGATGGTGGGTTTGCAAAAGCTCTTGGGCTCCTGCGTGAGCTGTTGTCTGTGCTGATAGGAAACAGCCAGATGGATACTGGGGAGGTCAGAGATGCTCTGCTGTCCCAAAGTAGGGTTGTACGTAATACCTGGTATATTTGCTGTCCTGTTGCTAACTCTTGCTGCAGCATGTGCAGGATGTGACTTAGATGAAGCAGAGTACTCACCTTGAATGCCATGGTCTGATCAGAAAGGCATGGCTGCCATGAGCTGTAGGAAGAGGGTTGTATGATGGTGGTGTGGGGTTATTCCTGCAGCCCTGCTCCCTCATGGGCTCAGAGGGGGTTGAGGCACAGCCCAGCAAGGAGGGAAGCCACGTGCCTCATGCTGGGGAGGGAGCAGGGTGGCCATGCATGGCTGAGCTCCAGAAGAGCGGACGAGTGCGTTGGTGGCTGCTGCTGGATGATAATGAATATGAAACAGGAGCAGCAGAACGTGGATCTAACTCAGTGTCTGCCTACGCTGTTTCAGACTGTGGCTTAAAGAGCATTTCTCTCCATCAGCTGAAGCTGCCTCTGCTCTGCTGCTTTCCTCATCATGGCTCTATGGTGAACCAGGCTGAGGAGTCAATGCAGAGTAAAAATAACTGAGCTGGAAGAGTGCAGCTATGGCACACCATACCACTGAGGGAAATGCTTGCCAAAATGTGCTCACAGGGTTGAAGCAAGAACATTGCATGTTTTGAGTCTTAGATGGCATGTGGAAACCAAGAGCTGTTTTTCTCGTTTTACACTTTTTTTTGCTGTTGTTGGAATGTCTCTTCCTTTATATGAACTCTCTCTCACTGCAGGGGAAGCTTAGGATTAGTATATTGAGATATCCTGCCTCTGGATGGTTATCTTACAATGTGGGATGACGCTCCAAAATGTGCAGCTTTGGGATCTTTCTCTCTTTGGCTATTAAGCTTCCATGATTAAATTGCATAGCCGGCAGTAAATGCTGCCAAAATGTCATGTAGATGAAGCAGCTTCATAAGAGCTTTAGTGCCACAACCTTTCCCAACCCCTGCAATTACATTTTAATTCAATATTTCATTGGAGTTTTCAAATAATTCTAAATTAATAGGGACCAGATTGCATCGTTCTCTGTTTGCTTACAGAGTCTTCTGCACTGCAGATACCCAATCGATACACACAGCTGGGAAACCAGGTTTTCTCTGAGGACAGTTGAACGATTCCTGTTAGAGCCCATCCAGAGTTTAAATGCTGAAACAGCTCCTAGGCAGGGAGCTGCAATGAAGGGAATGTTACATGTTGGGGGGAGTAGGTGTGGGGAGAGAAGACAGAGAGAAAAGCACAATTTTGGTTCCATCTTTAGTTTAAAGAGTGTTGTTAACAAGCAGCAAAGCAGTTACAGGAAAGGTCCTCTGCTGTCATGCCTGGCTCTGAGTTTATGGATTGTGAGTAGGCATGCAGTGATGTCAGGGGGGCTGTGGTGCTTCTGCCTTGGTAGTGATGAGGGCTGCACTCAGTTCTGCATCTGCAGGAATCCTTGCAAACACATTCATGGGTGTAACACAAGGTCTGTGTTTTGGAGACAGATGCATGACATAGACCTCTTCTGAGTCCTGATCAACAGCCAGTAACCAACTTTATTGTTCCAAGCTTCCTTTTATAGCCAATTTGAATTTCCCAGGCTTGGGAAGCCTATTGGTTGGGAATCTCTGCACCGCCCAGATCTCTGGCCAGTGGTGTGTCTGCATCCAGGGCTTAGATGGGGAAGCTGAGGTCTTTGTTCCCCTAGGGACTTCTAGAACAAGCCAGGTCACCTGAATTATGTCTGTTATGATCAGACTAATTATATCCAGCTGTAAACCAGCTGTATATTGCTACACATGGGGATCTGTGGGCACCTTCCCATTGCCCTCATAACCATGCTTGTGGTTTTGTCCTGGCTCTGCCAGCTGTGACTTTAGCTGAGCTGTAAGAGCCTGATATGAGAGATGTGGAGCAACAGGCGACTCTTCAAAATGCTGATTATTGTATCAAAGATATTACAGCAGTCATGGGTTATGGATAACAGAGCCAAGCCTAAAGCTGCCAGCTACAGCTTATAGGCATGACTGAAGCCACTTTAGTTCTGGTTACAATGAATTATATATTTTTCTTTGCTGAGCATCTTAATACATAGCAACCAATCAGCATCATACACAATACCATTATCTACAGCCTATTATTTTGAGTTAGCATGTTACAGTTTAAACTTAAAGTTGTTTTTCTGTTTTCTTGCAGTGGAAAATTCTTAGACCTTTTTTCTACTTGTTACATTGGCATGTTTGTTTGCCTATGGTATCTTCTGCTTTTCCTGAAACCTATTACTGCTTGGTAAAAACATCTTTGTTTGTGGTCAACATATCCTTTACTCCAGCCATAAAACCTCCTTCCAACTCGACTTAGCCTTTGCTTTTAGTTGTCCAGTAACAACTGGCTCAGCAATTCTAACTTTAGACATCCTTTATTCTTCTATATCAAAACTTGCTTTCATTCCTATTTCACTTACAGGTTCCACATTCAAAGAGCTTTCTGCCAAGCATACATATCTGTGAAACTTTCCTGTCAAACTTTCATCTTTCCCAACACTAAGCCATCTTGCCACGGAACTTAATTATCTTCCCTAATGGCAGGGCTGAGGGGTTTGCTGCCGGGGGCTGTCTGGGAGTTGTGCATGGCTTGAGGCTGGGTTGGCAACTTCCCAGGCAATCCTTGAGGAATGGGCATATAAAAGGATAGTTAAATCCCCTGGATTCCTCCAGAGACAGGATTTCACCCCTTTTGCTTAAAAATGATAAGGTGAGCAAAGAACAGCACCAGTAGCCTAGTGATGGGCAGGCTTGTGTAAGACTTCAGACTTGGGCTTGATGGATTTAAACCACTGGATTTAGTCACAACAAATAAAGGCAACAGACTTCATTTAAATAATTGACTTGAATCTTGGGTTTGCATTTATATTTATTTAAGTGATTCTCATAGGCTGGTAGCCATAAAATATACTGAGGAAGAGAGGCTGTGTCACATTGGATTTGGTGTTCCCTCTTTCTTATTCAGGAAAAACATCTAGTGTCCATGCATACATAATTTAATAAGTTGTATAGATTTATATGTGTGTGTTAGGATTTGTAGCATTCTTGATATACTAATTACTGTTGTTTCCCCTGTGATTTTGTCTCAAACTCTCTTTGAAAAGAAACTGGAATTCAATTACTGTGCACAAAAATAGCATTTGCATAGCTGTACTGAAATATAATTATCTAAAGTGTATCAGATGCACACAAGAAGTATTTTCCTTTGCATTAGGACAGTGCTTCTAATGAGCAAATTTAGAATGTGAAAAATCTGGTCTGATGGCCTGTCTGCACCATGCTTCTGAAAATCTGAGGATTAGTAGATATCACTGTTTCTTCATAAGAGAAGACTCTACTAAGCTTCCCACTTTGTCTAAATCCAGTTAGTTTTTCAATTGTGAGAGGATAAAGTTGTTTGAAAAGTCTAGGACTAGTGTGGGTCCTTCTTACAGGGTTGATCTGATGAGCCCCTGCATGCAAAAGTCACCTTCTTTAATCCAGTTTGGTGGCTTGGTTTCTGTAAAACTTTGTCACCAAACCTATTTTTAAAAAGTTTTCTTTTCGAAATCTCATTTCTGATAACAAATAACTGTATTGGTTTAGCATAGATGGTAAAAACCAAGTAGTGATTGACTCTTAAAATTGATGGCCGGAATGGCCAATTAAATACAGGTATACACCTTTGGGTCAAACAGCCTTAAATTAGGAGAATTTTGGGAAGTGCTTCCGCTTGCTTCCTGCATTGGAACAGGTAACAGGGCTGGTCCCGGTCTGCCGTGTGGCCCCTGGGGCCTGGCGGCCCAGGCCTGGCCTGCCGCCCCCTGCTGGGAAGAGGGCTGGCCTGGGACCAGTCGTGCCTCCGAGCCCACCCCCCATTGGCTCCCGGCGGGGGAGGGGGATGCTGCAGCTCGGCAGTGCTGGCCACACGTCCTAGGCCGAGGCAGCCGGCAGGGAGGGGCCGGCCCTGGCTGGGCCGTGCTCCTGCCCGGGCCGTGCCCCAGCCCTGGCCNCCCCCCATTGGCTCCCGGCGGGGGAGGGGGATGCTGCAGCTCGGCAGTGCTGGCCACACGTCCTAGGCCGAGGCAGCCGGCAGGGAGGGGCCGGCCCTGGCTGGGCCGTGCTCCTGCCCGGGCCGTGCCCCAGCCCTGGCCGCCGGCGCTGCCGGCCCGGGGAGGGGTGGGATCTTTCCCCTCCCCGCGGGCCCCAGGGAGCAGCTCTAAGCAGGCCCACACTATAAGATCGAGGGGTGGAGATGTAATAGATGCAACTATAAATTCGTGCAAATTAAAGCATAGTAGATGATAGAATGTATATTTTCTATAACCCTGTAAGTATAAAAAGTAACCCTGATTCCCGGAATGGGACAGGCGTTCACCAAATGCCGGGACATGCTTTGTATACAATCTAACATCTCAATTTACACCAGAAAGGAGGGTGGCTTCCCAGGATGTAGCTCCTTGAGCTAATCAGATCTTGGGCACCCGGACCATCAACCCACCATCAACCCACCATCAACACATCAATACCCATTTTGAGGGTGGACCCTGCATTTGACGACATCATCATCTCAAAAGAAGATTCCCGGAAAATCCTTTCAGACGCAGCCCAGCACCGGGAAATCTGTTCAGGGTCCATCATCAAGTGAAAGACTGGGCCTGAATTTGAAAAACACAATACCTCTGCTGCCGGGAGGCACAAAATACAGTATAAGAACTCAAACTCAAACCCCAGCAAATCGTGGAACAGTGGGAGATAGCAACCCTGCTGTCAGTCGGCTGTTTCACCCAACATTCGAATGTTGTTCCCTGTGGCTGTCCCAGATAGATTTAAAATGGAAAAATAAAATTTATTCTTTCTATCCGATTGGCTAGTTGATCATTTATAACAGAGGGGAAGACGTTTACCAACTGTTGGGGGTTAGGTTTGTTCCTTTTTTACTCTAAAGATTTTTTTTTCCCCATAACTTACTAGACTTAAGTACAAGGTGCTTAAGTGTGCTTGACCAAAACAAAGAGGTGGCCGAAAGTTCGGAGGGGGAGATAACACGAGTTTTGGGGCAGGTAAAGGACAGAGCTGGAGGCAGCTTCGCTCTCTTACTCTCTCAGCATTCAGAGAGAGAGGAAGGCCAGGCTGCTGCTTGTTGCGGAAGGAGTTCACTGTCACCAGAAAGTCCGGCCCTTGTGAGAAAAATGGCAGGAGACGATGTTTCCTCTTTTAAATGCCTTTATTAAAATATCAGCTCTTTTAGAAACGGGGGCCCGGGGGGGGGTGGGGTGGCCTCCACCGCAGTGCTGAGAAGGAGGGGGGGCTGGACACTCTGCTGCTGCACACAGCTGAGTGAGGAATTAGCTTTCCCCCCTCACGGGAGCATGCTCCCGACAATTCCAAGTCCAATGTGATTTCCACTGATGAGTCGGATGTTCAGATTGCCCTTCTGGTCACGGCGAGATCAAAATTCCAGGCATCAGTTGGCTTCTACTTTTCCGTCTATTGCTGGTATTTGTCTTGTTTTAAGTGGTTGCTAAAGAGTCTTAATTACTGTTTGTTTTGGAAATTGTCCCGATTTTCCTGAGGCCTTGCATCCTGGGATCTTTAATTACCATAAGGGGTGTTAGAGTAGGAGACAGGGGCAGGGAGGGTGAGATAACCAGGCAGGGTGGAGAGATGTAGGAGTCTTACGTTGCCATGGAAACGACATTCTTGCCTGACAGGCCATGAAGATATACTACAAAAGAAGTACAAACAGTTTCTAACATTTAACTTTACAATTCTATAACTAATATAACTAACACCTTCTAACTTTATACTTTAATTTTTAAGTCTTTTTTTTTTTTTTTAAAACCTCGTTTTTCACACTGGGAAATCTACCATCATCTGTTCGCGTGCCCTGGAATTCTGAGCTCCTCCGCCTGCCCTGCTGGAGCTGGACCAGCCCTGCTCCACCATCGCGGTTTCTTTGGCATTGCTCTTTTTGCTACAGTGTGACCCTGCACCCCCCTGCCTTGCCGGGACATCCCGCCCCTGCCTGCCGGGGACATCCTGCCATCCCAGCCACCAGCCTGGGACGCTCCACTGTTCCAGCCTGGTGCTCTCGGAGTCCTGCACCGAGACCAAACTGCCCTGGGTTTTGTGAAGCAAAGCCCTCAAGGTTCTTGGTACTGTTTTGTTATTAATGCTGTAGTTGTTGTTTTTGTTTGCTTTGTTACACATACTAGTAAAGAACTGCTATTCCTATCCCCAAATCTTTGCCTAAAAGCCTCTGACTGCAAATTTGTAATTGGGAAAAAAAGGGGGTGGTTTACACTCTCCATTCCAAGGGAAACTCCAGCTTTCCCTGGTAGGTACCTGTCTTCCCAAACCAAGACACCAACCTTCCCCATCGGCGGCACGGCTTTGGATTTCTACAGCCGTGCAGCCAGACCTGCAGCCTGGCGGAGAGCACATGACCACTGCAGGCCTGGGCAGATTTAACTTTTTCCTGGAAAATTGAAGCTTCCAAGGCCTAACCTTTCTCTGAGAGCGAGAAGAAAAAGACGGAGTGAACGTTAAGAAGTCAGGGAAGGGAGAGTGAAAGGTCCTAAGTGGGAGAAAGGATGGAGAAGTGGCCTCATTTGGCTGGACTTCTCTGGTGAACCATGGAGAATGGACTATTTCCTGTAACATATGAATGCTGTTTAGGGGGATGCATGGCTCTAGCTAAAAGTTGTAGATTGAAGCCATTTGCTCCTAGGGAAAAAGGAGATCTCTAGTTTTTGAGATGAAGATGATTTTGGAGATAGAAGAAGAAAATACTAGAAGAGGCATCCTTAAACGGTACCCTAAATAAGCAGACATGGCCCATATGCAGTGTTGCGAAAGCTGCTATTGGGAGGGACTTCACAAAGGCAGGTTCCTGGGCGGCTGTCTTTGTGAGAGTTGAGACCCACAAGAGAACTCTTCTATGTTACCAATGGGGAATCTCCATGGAAGTTCTGAGAGACTCCTCTCCCAAAAAAATGATGAAAGATTATTTTTAAATGGTGAAACTGACTGAAAATTGTACATTTTGTCTCTCTATGTTGTTTTGTGAGCAAGTGAACAGTTTGTGGGGAGAGAAGAAGTGCTTCAAAGTTTCATTTGTTTTTTTTTTTCCTTTTCTTATTTTCTTCTTAGTGTGTGTTAAACTATCTTCGTAACTTTTAAGTTTTAGGCCTGTTTTGCTTTTTGTTTTCTCCTAGTCATATATCACAAATGAGAAAACACTGAAACCATCACAAAATTAATGCATTGGCTGGGAAAAGTCAAAATTGGTGAACGTGAAACTACTACATGATTTGGTGTTTCTGCCCAGTTACGAACAAACTGTTGCAATAACAAATAGGAGTATTTGAAATCTTCATCTGATAGTGAGAGTATTACAAAATGTATTTGTGATGTGGTTTGAGAATACTTTCTTGTTAAAAAAAACCCCGACACAAATTGTTGCTTCAGATTCTGGTCTTGGTCTTGCAGTGACATTACTTTCATGTGGGAGACCCACTGGAAAATTTGTTGCCCATATGTAAGTGCAGGCTTTTAGCCACTGAAAGTATTTCTAATAAATTCACTTTTCAGGCAGCTGAGGGAAAAGCAAATTTCTGTCAATAAAAATCTTTGTTATCTTGGAAAGTCAGTTATGAAGTGAGAAACCATAGCATCATCAAAATATGTAAGAATAAATAAACTGTATTTTGAGTGTTTACTAAGGAAAAGATTACAAGATAACAAACCAATGTTCTTTAAGACCTAAAGATAGGAACTCGGACTGTGAGAGTGAAAAGTGAGCCATCTCAGGGCTGCTGTGGTTTCTGATACGGAAAGGAAATCCATTCACTTAATTCAAAAGGGTGTTGCAGTGCACCCCCACATTTTAACAGGTGTTCCCATATTAGGAAAAGAGTTTAAGCCTCACCCTTGAACTTTTAAGGAAGAAGAACCAGAAACTTCTATGCTTCTCTCACCATAATTGGCCCAGTGCCAGGACAAAGGCACCCGTTGGATCCTTGAGCTGTACCCCAAGTAATGTAGCTATTTTTTATTGGGCAGCTTGCCAAAAAACCCTCCTAGATCGTTGAATACTTAAGAGAGCATGGAGATTGTCAGGGCTTTTTCAGGGTGTCTTAGCAGCTGCAAGGGACCTTCCTGCACTGTGCACAACTTTTCTTCTTTTGTTCTGTATAGTTTGTTATTTTCTCTTTAATTAAAACCTTTTTGCTTTTTCAAAACACCTCCAATCAAGCCGTCTTGCTAATTATTCTTAAGCCATTTCTAGGAGGTTGCTGGACACCCTCAAAGTGTGATGAATCTTTGTGGGGCTAAAAACATCCTGGCCTCACGCAGAAATTCATCAAAAGGGAGAGTTATCTATAAGCAGTTTCATTAAGTTTTCATGATCAGTAGATTGGGAAAAAGAAACAATAGCTGTGTGACAGACTTCTTTGAGGTCAGAAATTTTGTAATTTTAGTGGTAATGAAAAGACTGTAGTTCTTTGTTCTTTGTTGGAGTGGCCAGACATAAATTGGGCCAGACATTGCCAGTAGTATTTTAAAAATTAGTAATGCGATTAGTGATTTAATGCTGACTTTACATAGGAATGTTGTTAATATTTAATCAAGTTAAACACACTTTGTGTCTGCACTTTGCAAGCAGGGGTGGTGTGAGACCTTGCAAAGCTGCCACGGCACATGCCAGCTCAGTGCAAGCTGGTCACAACTTGCCCCAGGTCTGCACAGAAAAAGGGCTCCTCTGCCTCTCCAGAGCTATGTCCTTGTCTGCCTGCAATTTGAGAAAATTTGATCTTTCCCTCCAACATTAGAGATGCCCCAAGGGGTGATTTTATCAGTCTGGCCCTCTGCATCTCTGCTCTGCCCTTTCAGGCCTTTTGGCTGCTCTTTCCTGGATGTTTTCTACCTCAATGGTACCTTTCTGGTACCTTTATTTGCACTGAAGCTCATCCACCCCTTTTTTTTTTCCTCATTCACTCCACTTTTGAGGTCTTTCATCACTACTCAAGCCAGCAAGAGAAATGTTTGGAGCCAATATTTTTCCAACTTCCAGGTTAAATTGGTATTTTTAAGTAATTCCCATTTATCAATGGATAGGAGCACTAAAACGTGCTTTTTACAGTTGTTATCATTCCTGCTCTAAATTTGTTACACTTGCTGAACAGGCAAGCACACTCAGAGCGAGTATGTGGCTTAGTGCATGTCCATCTGCATGTATTTTTATGTTAGGAATGGCAAATGCCATGGCTTATGTTTACTATGAACTATTTATCTTGGATGGGCACCAAGCTGCATTTGCACGGGGATTGGAATTTCATTAATACAGGAATGTGAGCTTTGTTTTTTTTCATTGATGAGAAGTCTTAAATTTGCTAGATGCATTAAAAAACCCATGTTTAATCATTATTTTCTCGTGATTTACTAAGGAAAGGAATGGTGGGATCAGAGCAGTCACTGGAGTACTTTTCAAGGGATATGGGTGCCAAGCCCTGTTTGTTAGACCTATGTGAGGACTGACAAGTCTCCTCTGCAGCTGGTATCTGTGGGAGCTGGGTGGCTGACTGATTTTGGGATGCATGAAAGAATCCATTGAGCTCCTGTTGATATTTTTCGGGTCTAAGAGAGCTTTTAATGTTCCCAGGTTCATGCTGGATGCCCAGAGCTGCTGGCTGTGGGCAGCAGTGCTGCAGAGCTCTTGTGTTTGATGACTTTTTATAGAACCATAGAATGATTTGTGTTGGAAAGGATCTTAAAGATCATCTCATTCCAACACCCTGTCCTGGGCAGGGACACCTTCTACTGGCCAGGTTGCTCATTTCCCCACCCAACCTGGCCATGAACACTTTGAGGGATGGGGCAGCCATAACTTCTCTTGGCAACCTGTTCCAGTGCCTCACCACACTCTGAGTAAAGATTTTTTTCCTCATAGCTCATCTTTTCCATAGCTATCTGGAAGGATGGAGATCGGGTCCCTCCAATGGTTTTCTTGGCATATGCTGCATAAAGTTCACATGCTTGCCAATTAGGTAACATATTTTAAAACCTAACCTACCATTAGCAGATAAAGTGTCCTTTTTAGGAAAGGAGTCTGGTTTGATGGTGGGTATTTGCACTTTGACACAAAATGAAATTTAAAGTCTTTTCCTCCTGGAGCTGCAGTTGACTACGGCCCTGGGGTAGCTGCTGTCTGAATGGATCTTTGCTTACATGGTGCAAAAAGGCTGGGTTTGAGTTGAAACCTCTCAGATGCTGGGGTGGATTTCCCTGGGATCCCCGTGCTCTGTGTGTTTGCATCCCATACACAACATCACAACAGAATGCAGGTTAGAAGAAAGCCAGATGCATTAATATCCTACCTCTGACCGAAACAACCTCCCTGTGTGGGAGATAATAAACATTTCTTGTCTCCTAGGGGGAAACCATGCACAGACAGACAAGCACATATAAATAATTTACAAAGCTGTAATACACAGTAAATAACAAGCCTACTGAATAATGAATTAATCCAACTGCTGATTCATAGGTAAATATCTCTTGTAAAGCAGAATTTTTATAGATTTTTACAGATTAGTTAATATTCCCTCGTATTTTATTAAGGCTGTTCAGGTGTGTCCTGGTTTAGGACAAATTAGGGGAAGGTCTCCAGAAGGAGCCCCCCAGAAAACAAACCTCCACCACCCCTTCCCCCCCCAGCTCTGGGTTTGAGAAGGAATTCCTCAGAGGAGAAGTGGAAAAAACCTATTTATTAACAAATAAACAAAGACACTCCCCAACACAAGGGAAAAAAAAAATACTCAAGCAATTGCTGTGAGGGGAGGGCGCAGAGCTTCTGTCTTCAGGCGTCGAGGACCCCCAGATATTCCCAGGTCAGGTCCGGAGCCGGTCCAATGATCTTCGGGGGGGGGGGGGGGGGG